>JAVDBV010003994.1:0-14229 GCA_032619315.1 Piper longum | reverse complement strand
TATATATATATATATATATATATATATATATATATATATATATATATAATAAAGAGCCAACAATAAAAACAATATGGAACACCCTTTCCTGTTTTTTCTACAGAAAGTCATAGTTATGGTTGATTCCACTTGGTTTTTACAAATAGGAATATAAACAAGACAAACTTGTTTGTAAGTATTTTATGTTATGCTCGTTTCAGCTTGAATTCATGTTTATTAATTTTGCACTCGAAAAAATATTCGGCTTAAAATAGATAGTTCGTTGAACAATGAACATAACTTAAGCTGAAAAATGTTTGGCTCGATTTGACTCAAAACTCGATCTCAATGTGTTTAAACTCGAAAAAATACACAATTTAACTCCACTCGTCGATAATATTGAGGTTAAAATGAACTTATATAGTGTTGGAAATAAAATTTTAATCATATATAATTCAAACACAAGTCAAATATAAATATTTGCTCGATTCGAAAATATAACGAGTCAACACAAGCCAAATTTAAACACTATGAATTTTAGCCAAATTTAAACACAAACCAAAATGAATTTTAGTCAACACAACCCAAACAAGCTCAAACATGTTTGACAAAAATTAAACCGAATTAAAAAATATCACTGGTCGGCTCGGCTCATTTACACCCTTATTAACAAGTGAAATTAGGTTTAGGTTTTAAGTTTTAAAACCTAATATGCATGTATTTCTTGGAATAATTAACCATCAAATTGAAAACTATTCTCATGTTTTATCCGGAGGCTCATACGTGCGGTTGTCCAAGTTTTTGGTTCCTGAAATTATTGAAGGTTGTATGGTTTTTGCATTATTAGGGGAAACTCACGTTCAGGTTGGATGGTAGTTATGATGCCGGTTCGAGTACTGTAGGATGAATTTTTGTTGTCATATACTCTCCGTCTAGAATATCTATATTGTTGCAAATGGGTTTTGCTGCAACTTCTTGTTCTTCTCCTCAAGAATCTGGACTTTCATGCAATTAATTTTGCACTCAAGCATAATTTTCAAAGTGGAATTTTTGTGATCGATTGCATGCAGCTAGTTTCAGCTTTTAATGCCCCTGCAGATGAATTCAGGTGAATTTTTGCCATTGAAGCTTTGTTGCAGGTTTCATGGAAGATTTATTTCTTACAGAAATTGAAACTTCAAACATAAATGAATAAGGAGCTCAATGCCCAAGTTGCCAATGGGGATAGAATGAATTGTGCAGGTAGATGCAAAGGGATCGCGCTGGAGTTATCTGGTTACAAGACAGCATCAGACTTCTTTGTGCTGCAATTGGAAGAGTTTGATATTGCTCTTGGAATTGAGTGGCTTAAAACTTTAGGCTCAATTCAATAGAATTTTGATTCTCTCAAAATGTCATTCACCAGTGAAGGTCCAGGTCATCAAGTTGCAAGGGCAAATAGTACCTCCAAGCCAGCTTTGTGGAAAAAACATTTATCTTATGCTTTTAAAAAGTTGAAACAAGGGTATTATTGAGTTTACAGTTGATTGTTGAAATAATCAACATTGGTCATTTGTACAGTGTGAATGTTGAACAAGACAACCAACTGCAAGGATTGCTACAGAAGTTTGAAAAGATTTTTCAAGTACCTGCCTCTTTACATCCAAAGCGCCAGCAAGAACACAAATTAGCAGTAAAGCATTATAGATATCCTTATTTTCAAAAAATATAAAATAGAAGGACAGGTCGCACAGCCGCTGAATCTCAGGTTATCCAACCAACTTCAGGGCCCTGTTCTTAACCTGTGTTCCAACGATTCTTATGGAGTTTCACAATGACACTCACGAAGAGATTCTCAAAACTTTGAAAAGGCTTAGAGCAGTCTTACTGGTCTCAAATGTGCAAGGATATAGTACATAAAAAGTTGTGACATCTTTCAGAAGTTTAAAAGTTCAACACTTCTACCAACTGGATTATTAGAACCCCTGCCAATACCCAAACAAATTTGGGCATCTATTTCTATGGATTTCATAATCGGACTACCAAGGAGTTTGGCAAAATATTTCACACTAGTGGTGGTGGACAAGTTGTTCGAGTAGAGTCATTTCTTGGCTATTAAACATCCATTTTCTGCTGAATCAATGGCGCACCTATGTTGCGTGATGTCAACTTTGTTGGGTTGTCCCTCCTCCATAAATATATAAATTTAAAAACTTTATTTTAGGCAAATTATAAGTTTTTTTAGAAAATGTTTTTTACTTTGTGAGAGAGATAAAAAATTACTACATACGTCTTTCTTTTTTTGGTTTTGGGTTTTAGAGAAAAATAGGTCATAAAAAGATAAAGAAAAATTGTGTATATTAAAAAAAGTGAATATTTTATTTAAATTTGCTTGTAATAAACAATAATAACCTCGTCAAGTTTTTAATATATAATTCATTATTTTCTTTATTTATAGTTAATTCCAAATTTGTAGAAAATATAATAAATTAATATTAGAGAGTTTGTTCTCTCGTAGATATTTTATGTATAAAGTTATAATATAGTGAATTTGATTTAGTTGTTTGCCCCGTGATTTTCCCCCAAATATAAAATTTTTCACGTAAATTAGTTTGTCCATTCTAGTTGGTATTACGATGTGTCTATTTTGATTGGTATTTCTCATCCTTATATGTTAAAATAGGAGATTTATGCTTGGTAAATCCAACAAATTTTTGTTGCATAACATCTTCATCGGTCCATATTAACGTGAGCTCTTCAAAATTCAAGGCATTGCTTTCAACTACAGTTCATTATCATCCACAAACGGACGGTCAAACTGAAGTCATGAATAGGGTGTTGGAACATTATGTAAAATGTTTTGCAAATGATCATCTTCATACATGGGTAAGGTGAATTTCTTGGGCTGAGTATTGTTATAATATCGGTTACCAATTTGCAACCAAAATGAGTCCTTTTGAAGCAGTCTATAATATGCCTCTCCCAACCTTACTGTCATATCTGTTGAGTTTCCCTCATTCGCATTGAAAAATTTAATTTTTAATTTTTGGCTTTTCATTTATCACACTAATGGTTGGTGTTTTATATATCTATATATGATTTTGTCATTTTCTATAGAAGTTTAATGAGGTGACTTCTAAAATTCTACTTATATTTTTCCATATAAAGGAGAATTTTATTAATGTTAAACATAACATCCTCTGTAGAACTTTTTAGCATACTTGGCTCATAAAAGGGGAGTTTGGAGAAAATTTTCATCATTTCAAGTTAAAGTCGGGGTCGCAATTCAGGGTGTGTGGTTGATCTAATTTTCTTTTGAGGTATATGTTATTTTCTCAATTTATCATATATTTTATTTCTTAAGAAGTGTATCTTTCATATCTTATTATTGGTGTGATTTATATTATGATAATTTTTTCAAATTTTATTCAAAACTTAATTTTAAGAGATTTTCTTAATCAAAATTGATCGAGTAGGTTGGTTTTCTTTTTTCTCTAAATTTGAAGGAAATTTTCCATCTATTTTTATCTTAGTGTCTCATATTCATCTTATTTTTTTTTATCTTAAAAAAAATATTTTCTAGGTTATTTCTACTAGAGTATCTATTTCCCAACAATATCTTCGAGGCATAGCCAAATCAACATCTGTTGACTCCAATCTGAGAACGTGAGATAAGTTGATGCGTGAGCTCACTCAATTTGAAAGTTGCTCAATTGTGGATGAAGCAAAGACATGATTTTAAGGCATCGTTAGCTCGAATTAAAGTTGGCCAAACTGTCCATGTAAAGCTTCATCAATACATACAAGTGTTTGTAGACTCCAAAAAAAGAACTAAGACCGAAATCAGAAATTGTTAGGCATTGGAAAATCAACACAAATGTTTGCTTTGTTCTGATTCTCAGCGCCTGAGTTTTCAGGAAAATATGAGAGGAACCGATCTTTGGTTCTCTCGTCAGAGTTCTTCGTGTGCTCAGCTTCGTCTTGCCATATAAGCTTCCATACAACTTTCATAGAAGATTGATTTCTCTGAAAAACCAGTGCTTGAGGAACTCATGAAGAGCCTATCAGAAAACATGTTGTGAGCCTTGGGTACATCTTAAAATGACCGTTCATTTTAAGAAACTTATTACCCTATCTATCTCATGTCGTAATACTCACCAACTAATCTCCATACGAATGTGGGAGTAATACCAGAATTACTATAACCCCATATCCCGTACCTTAGGATTGTAATAAAGCTAAAATTAGTTTGTCGTGCAACATCGTGTTTAGTAGGGTAAATGAACCAAACCTGCTCGTGAGTTTTTTGTGCTTAGCTCGACTCGGCTCGGCTCGCGCTTGTTAATTTTGTGTTTGAAAAAATACTCGGCTCGAAATGGATAAGCTCGTTGAACAATAAACAGAGCTTGAACAAATGAGTATTCGGCTCGACTCGGCTCAAAATTCGAACTCGATGTGTTTAAATTCAAAAAAATATTTGGCTCGGCTCGGCTCGGCTCGGCTCGTAAATATAATTAAAGTCACATTAAACTTATATAGTGTTCAGAACAAATTTAATCTTATATAAGTCAAGCATATAAATATTTACTAAGCTTGAGCTCGACTAGAGCTCGGCTTAAACCAAGCCCAAATTCTATAAATTTTAAACAAGTTCGGCTCGACTCGTTTATATTAAAGTTTAATTAATTTATATTAACGTTTGACCTGACTCATTTTATATCGGACCAAATGCAAATATACTGATATTCAACACGCTCGACTGAGTCCGTTTACGCCCCAAATATTTAGGCTGCCTAATTCATGCGACACAATAATTTTTTGACTCGTGGTTTAGAGAAAAAAAGCTTGTATCTGTCATTAGACTCTATTGCTGAGATGTTGTAATTATGGATTTTGTGGCTCCAACTGGCGGGAAAAAAAATGCGCACAATGATGTTCAAACCCCAACCGTCCAATCCCATCTTCCTCTCCCCGCCGCCACCGGATCTAGCCGGCGCCCTCTCCCGATGCGGCGCCGTCGCCGCCGTGAAGCAGGCCCACGCCCTCGCCCTCACCGGCGGCGCCGCCCCTTACCTCCATAACCACCTCCTCTCCAAGCTCACCCTCCTGGCCGACCTCCCCTACGCCGCCCTCCTCTTCTCCCACCTCCCCTCCCCCTCCGACTTCTCCTACAACGTCATGATCCGGGCCCTCGCCACGACCTGGTGCCGCCCCCACTCCTCCATCCTCCTCTACTTCCGCATGAAGGCCGCCGGCGTCCGACCCAACAATTTCACGTTTCCCTTCGTCTTCATTGCCTGCGGCGACCTCCGGTGCTTTTCCTGCGGTGAGATGGCGCAATCGATGGTATTTCGATCGGGGTTGGATAGGGATGGGCATTGTGTGCATTCTTTGATTAGTTTCTATTCTAAATGTGGGGAGTTGGGGATTGCACGGAAGGTGTTCGACGAAATTGATGGCCGGGATCGGGATGTGGTGTCGTGGAGTTCGATGATTTCGGGGTATTCGAGGATGGGTTTTGCAAGGGAGGCGGTGGGGATGTTTCGTGGGATGAGGGTGGCTGGCTTCAAGCCTAATGAGATGACTCTTGTTAGTGTTCTTGGGGCGTGTGGGGACTTGGGGGATTTGGAGATGGGGAGGTGGATTGAGGGCTTCGTGGAGGCGTCTGGGATGGTGGTGAATTCGTATATTGGGTCGTCATTGATTGACATGTATGGTAAATGTGGTGATCTGCAGTCGGCAAGGCAGGTGTTTGATAAATCGGGAAAGAAGGATATGGTTGTCTGGAATGCTATGATCACAGGGTGAGCTCCAGTCTTCATATTTTATGCTAGTTACTGAGTTAGCGTCAAGAGGTGATTTTTTTTTAAAAAAAAATCGCGCTAAATTATAGATATTTCCTATTAATTTGTTTGTTTGAAGAGAATTTGATTGCATGATGCAATCTACATTAATTTTGTCCTACAAATGTAGTACTTTTCACTTTGGTTGAGATTTTAGATCAGGGTCCATTTGGTTGGCATGAAACTAGCGTAAATGACATGAAAATTTTAAAATAGTCAACTTTACTGAAAGTTGATATATTTAATATATTTTATATATAAAGTAATATTGAATAAATCATTATGTGCCCAAATTAAATATAGTTACATCTAAGTGGTGGTACAAAATAATCGTATGATTATTTATAAATTGGTTACTCATGTGTGCAATTAAATTTCCCCTTAATCTTATCTCAAATAATCATATAATTATTTCTAAATAGGTTACTTATGTTCTCTCCTATGTGCAATCAAATTTCCCATTTCAAAAAAAGGGAAATTTATTTTGTATATGGGTCATGGGTGACATGATAGTCATGATTAATTTCAATACAAAATACAATAATCATGTATCAATTATACTATTTTTAGAATGGTTGGCCATTTAAAAATTTCATGTCATTTATATCTATTTCATGCTAACCAAAAAGAGCCTTTAAAAAATGTTGCTATTCACAGGTATGCTCAAAATGGATTGGCAGATGAAGCAATCAAATTGTTTCATAACATGAAAAATGAAGGGATCCAACCAAACAAGATCACGATGGTTGGAGTGCTTCCTGCGTGTGCGGCTGTTGGTGCACTTGAATTGGGAGCATCAATTGATAAATATGCATCACAAAATGGCTTGAGGCATGATATTTATGTAGGAACTGCTTTGATCGACATGTATGCTAAGTGTGGGAGTATTGAGCTTGCACTTTCTCTTTTCAAGGACATGCCTAAGAAGAACATAGTGAGTTGGAATGCCATGATAACTGCCCTTGCTACTCATGGGCGAGCTCAAGAAGCCATAACTTTGTTTCGTTGTATGATAGAGACTGGAGATGTAATGATCCAGCCAAATGGTATCACATTCATTGGGGTACTTTCTGCGTGTGTCCATGCTGGGCTAGTTGGAGAGGGGTGCCATTTGTTTGAGTCGATGTTACCTACTTACGGTATAACACCCAAGATGGAGCACTATTCTTGTATGGTTGATCTTTTGGCTCGTTCTGGTCAGTTAAATGAAGCATATGCATTTCTAGAAACTATGCCTGAGAAGCCTGATGCAGTGACATTGGGGGCACTGCTCTGTGCGTGTCGAAGTTTCAAGAACATAGATGTTGGCGAAAAAATCGTTGCTCGTATCTTGGAATTGGAGCCATCAAACTCAGGAAATTATGTTATATCTTCCAAAATGTTTGCAGGTTCAGAGAGATGGGAAGACTCTGCTCGAATGAGAGGATTAATGAAGGAGAGGGGAGTCACCAAAACTCCTGGATGTAGCTGGATTGAAATAGATTATCAAGTTCACGAATTTCATTCTGGTGATGATTTACATCCCAAATCAAGAGATATTTATGGAATTATTGCCTTGTTGGTTGACGATTTGAAGATGGAAGGCTATATCCCAATGGTGGACTGTGTGAGGTGAGCTACAAAACATCTAGCAGGCATCATTCTTAAAGAAAAGTGGATTACTCTAGCTTGTAAGTAGCATGTTTAACTCCCCTCGTGTTTCTACATTCTTTGTCTGGAAATGCTGATGGAAAAGGATTGGCATGTTTAAGAGGGGAAGGTACTGCACTGTCAAAATTTGATGGGAAGGAACTGTCAGCTAGCTTCCCTATGAAACTATTTACACTTCAACTGTGAAACGGATTTTAGTTGAACCGAATAAATGATGGAGTACATTCACATTTTCACGAACTGATCAACTTCTGGAAGATAAGAAGCATGATTGGCCCAGATGGGTTCAGTCGCACAAAGATGGCCAACGAAAGATGCTTCTCTGTTGGTGGAACACAAAACGAGCATCCATGTTTGTCTCCTTTTTCATATATCATTATTTGTGGATGAACAAGTGACTACAGTAATCGAGCAAACTTCTTTCAAATTGATGATGGGATTAGCTTAAATCATTGTGGTCAATTAAGGAATTTTGGTTTGGCCACCTGAGAAGAGTTGTGTTTGTACGGCCACAGACCCATGGCAACGATCTTTCACATTTCTAAGGCAGGTAATATCATTACCTTTTTCATAACCTTTTTTTTACACATTTCATAGATTTGTTTACACATACGATACTTGCTATCATATTATTTTGAAAATTGCCGAGGTTATATTTCTACCCTAATTTAAGATGAAAAAGTTGGCTATTCTTTACATTGACTACAAGTTAACATTTTTTCAATTCCTATATTTTTATGGAACACTTCTAGTTTTGCAATAAAATTTCCCATATATTTGTTTTCTAATTGATAATTTTTTAGTTATTACCTTTTGAATAAAGTTTCAGTTCCTATAATGGTAAAGAGATGAAACATCCTGCTACTTTTGGACATGAGCCGTATTAGGGTGTTGATTGAAGGGAACACAGAAAACAACTCCCAATTTTCACTAAATTGTATGTGGAACTGCAAAAAACAACCAATATGCGTCAAGTGATCCGGTACGTAGAGACAAGTAATGGAAGAAGAACGAAATTGGAAGCACATTCTAACATGGCCATAAAGTATGCTATTCATAGGTAGGCGCTATTCAGCACTTGAGCTCTTGTGTGCCAGACTTTCAAGGGAAAGACACTTTCTTTTAGCCATAATTGGTCTGTCATTACAACGGGTGCATTGTTTAGATTCTTTTTATCTTAAAGCTCCGAATTAGCAGGACAAGTTAGTGTTCTTAACTCCATTGTTACGTATGCTGCGAAGGTGTATAAGATGGTAGTGACCATTAATGGCGAGCAGATTTTAGCAGGCACTGGTTGAAACACCTTATGAGTTTGGTCTTTTGTGGGTTACCTGTTGCTATTTTTTGCATCTTCTTATCCCAGTTGCCACTAAGGTATTTTTCTTATTCTTCTTCCCCGTACTCAAAGGGTGCTGTACTCAAATGGTGTTGGGGAAATGGGTCCAAATTTAGGACTCATGTGAATGGTAAAATTTTAGATGGCCGAACCCAACTCTCCACTTTTACCTAGGCTTGGGACAAACAATGTACTAGCATAGAGTTAATGGCTACTAAGGTATGTGATGCAAAAAAACTGTCATAGAAACGTCGCCCCTACAGTTCACACAGGAAATGAAATCATCATTCTCATGTTGGATCCTGTGCAATGAAAAGGAGATTCTCTGTTAGAATGCTGTGAAGATTGGATCCCACTTGATATATTGGCCATTCTAACCTAGCTTGTTAAATTTATGGTTGATCTGAGACCTCGTTAGGAATAAAAAGATCATATTCATCAATAACTTTTGGAATGGTAACTTTGTAGGTACATTGTATTTGATCCATTGATATTTTGCCAGGTCCAGGCGTGCAGCTACCCCCCCAAGTTGCTATTCAATAGGCGGTGAAGTACTCATCTCCAACTTCACCTAAAAAGGAGTCTGTTTTGATAGAAACTTGCGGCCTCACAAGTCAATATTCAGCAAAGACCATGGGACTATATATGTTTGAAATTTGATTGACAGCATCATGGAGCTATTGCCGTTCATCATTCATTGCATTGATGTAAACATATCGAAGAAGAGCAATAACGGGATGCAATATTGTGGTGTATCTCGGTCTGATGCTGCACCTTTTCAATGAAAAAAGTTTCTGTTTGCAGCCACGAAGGCTACCGTGCGCATTCTTCTTCTTTTTCACGTCGGCTGCAAACCTGGGGGAATTTCTTCGGGCGGAAAGCACGACCAAATTGAGCAGAAATTCGTCTGATAATCCGGCGATTGCTATGCAATTTGGTTCTCGTGATTCTTATTCCTGCAAAAGTAGTAGTCCAAGCAGACATTGCACCTACCCAAGGCCAGAATGTGTTCTGTATCCACTAGGAAAGCTTGCAACATTGCCAGCCTCGATTCAAAGCTTTGCTAAGATGACAGGCTGTGACTGACCCAGGTAGAGCGGAGGAGGAAAAACAACCGAGAAAAATGAGAATATTTAGATCGTGATGATTGATGAACACACAAATAAAATCCAATTACCTTTTTATTCTGCTATCTGATGGACTTAAAATACATTACACTCTCGGTTAACTAAAATTCATCGCAAGTTACTTTTACCTGTGATAGTCGAAAATGTTTATTGATTTGCGAAGATGGGTAATCTTTTTTACGAGACCTCTTCGTATGAAGAGTGACTGTAGTCTCAATCTTTTATGATGGCAGGGAGATCAGCCGATGGCACTCTCAAGTCTCTGATCACTCATCAATGGTCGTTCACTTCGATGGAATTATCAAGAAGAAAATGGCTCCTCCATCCAAGAACCGGAAAGTGAGGACATTGCAAACATCACACTCTGCCACAGCGCAACCACATGCCCATGGCACCATGCCCTGCCATGGATTCAACAGCACAATTTTCTTTTCTGCGTCATGGCAGGCGTATCTTATGTGGGTACCACTTGAAAAGTGGGCAGACACTGGCCACCAAACTGGGCCAGGGAGCACCAGCAGCAGACAATTTGTAGTCTTTATTTAGCTGCCCTTTAAGTTGTAATATTATTTGGTTTGCTTAATGGTATATTAACATCTGAAGTACTTACTATTTCCATGCACTTACCTTTCATTGGGTGATAACTGATAAACAAACTTTTATTGCTCTCTTTTTCTGCAAGATACTGTTCCTCAACAGTGTCCCAATGGCCAATCGAAGGGCCAATTTTTCACAGCCATGGCCAATGACAGAGCTCATTAAGCACTCATGTGGTCTTTATCTTATAGAAGGAGAGGAGGGCCATACATCTTTTTGTTTGGTCCCAAATTTGATCTTCCCCAAAGAGGAAAGATTTGGACCTTAACGAGCGGAATATGGAAGCCTGGACGCTTCATACATAAGATGAAATAACATACTTTCAGGTTGTTGTAGAAGCCCACCTTAAAGGTGCCATAGCAACATGCTACAACCTTCTCTGCACAGTAAGCTAAATAAATCTTTTGCTCATCTTACATGGATGGTCCCTCGGTTTGTGAGAAACAGTGGTGACAGCAAGAATATCACCACCATTTTGTGTGCTCCTTTGCCTATAAATATGTATGCAACCATGCCCAAGATGTGAAGTAGCAAGATAGGCAAGTCATGGGTAAGAGAGGTCGTGACGAGCACCTTAGTGAAGGAGGAATGGTGAGTTGGGTCTGAGGGCCTTGCATGAAGAGTAGGAGAGTGGAGTGCAGCCAAGGATGACTTGCCGATTTCGGGATATTCATCATCTTCTACACCTTATCCCAACTAGACCGGAGCCGATCATGATAAGTTGGCCTAATTTCGGCTCGCCGGAGTTGGTGATAAGTCGATCGTCGGCAGGTTGTCCTTGGCTACATTTAGCTCTCTTCTTCTCATGTAAGGCCTCCATGACCAATCAAAGAAATCATCATTATCTTGTTGAGCTTGGTGAAGTGGTTGGTGAATGTTTACTCAAAAGATTTTTTCATTTGAGCTGTTTGTTTGTTGTAGAAGTTCTAGTTCTAGGATAAAACCATTTCATATCTCAATGCAATACATTTTTTTTGTATATGGTGGTGAAGACTCTGATTAACCAGGACATTGTTCATGCATCATCGTTAGCATTATCATACTGTTGCAACATACTGCACAATTATGAATAGTTTTTCTTTTAGATATTAATCTGGTGAATGCTTACATAATCTGGGAATTATTATTATCTTTGATTTTGATCTTCATACATGATCATCTTATTGCCATGTCAAGATGGTATGGTATTGCTTGGAACTTGAGCATTGGCAATTCCAAGAATTGAATGATCTAAGACTAGATAATCTCTTTGCTGTTTTCTCTTCATCAGTCTAGTTTCATATATTCCGCAATTTCTTATTTATCTTAAGTGCCATTTCAGAACAGGTGTGATGATATTCTTTTGCATATTCTTGCCAGTTGCTTTAGAAAATAAATGCATATAGTCTGGTTCTTATCTTGTCCTCAACTTGTACACTACTTGCAGCTGCAGAATCCCAATCAATCATTTACACCTATAATCCAGATTTATAACTAACATTTTTGTGTTTTGTTCTTCTGTATACACAGCTCTCAATGGAATACTGAATTCACAACTATTTTCCCTTTATAAATTAGTTGCACAATGAATTAACTGTGATTTATGTCGAAGTGAATATGGTTGTAAATAGTGCATATTTGGTTCATGAGAAGAACCATTCCCCATTTTTCTAAATACACAGGAAGTCAGGACAAGGAATTGCCCAGCATCATGATTGTGGCTATTCGAAAACAATATGCATTGATTGATTCATTACACAGAGAGCATTATAGCACATCAAAGAAAAGCAACAGTCCCCACCAGCAGATTATATGAGGAAACATCACAGACACGACCTCCAAAAGCCCACTAGCTAGAAGGTTGTGAACCATGTGCAAGTATAGTTGTAACCAGTGAGTCAGATGTTGTAAATGCTGATCAGGATGGCTAAAATTAAAAGGTAGCAAGAACCCATGTTTGATCAAGAGCTAGTTTAAACAAGGATTGATCATTTTGTTTAATATTTTTTGTTGTATTTGTTTGTGCAAGTGCAGAGATGATGCCTTATTATTGGGAATGTGGGTCATCTTGGAGAGCACCAAATTTGTTATGGGAAGAATGAGTTTCATCATTGATGAATGGTTCAACTGTGAATGAACTGATCAAGTGTTGGAAAAGGGGACAAAAACAATTGAAAGATCACTGTTCAGAATAGGTACCGTGCACAAGGCTTATGCATGGCAATATGTATTAACTATTCGTAAAGCTAAAACAATCTAATGAGAAGATCTACATACATTTTTTTGATATATGTATAATGTTAAGTCTTACTGAACAATGATTCATATAATATGAAATTTATATGTTGAGAACGTGCATGTTTGATTTAATACTATCACTATTAATGGCCAATCAAAATTCAAAACTAAAGAAATTGCACAACCAATACCAAAGGGAGTTTTTGTGGGTGCCCAAATACTTAGTTTAAAACCTTTCGAAAAATTGACACACCCTGGGCATGCAGGTTTAGTGCAAAAATGGTTTGTAAACCAACTCCAAAAGGAAGTTTGATGACTGCCTTTAATGATCTTAAGTATGCCTTTCTCTTCTGTAGAAAAAAATTCTTGAGGACCCTATACATTAATTTCACATTTTTCTTTCTTACCACATGAAAATTAACATCATGAAATGTTGCACGACAGATCTTGTCAATTCTCAAGAAAGATAACCTTCCACTAGTTGTGGCCTATGGGCTGACACATTGTCATACAGTGATGTTAAAACTTTACGACAAGGAGAAGACCGGAAAATATCTATCCTTCACTTTGGTTTATGGCCAAGAAGGTGTGGTGCAAGTTTCCAAAGCTGAAAGCAGCTGCAAAATAAACCTCTGCCCTCATAATGGCAATAGCTTATATGCTTTTGATCTGTCTAAGCCAGGGATTTTCTTGTATTGAATCATTGTTCTCTTTAACATGTTCTTTGTGTCAAGATATATCATGGGCAGCTATCCTCTCGCAGCCTTTCATGACCAACAACTTAGTTTCCATATCAGACTTGTTGGGTTTTACACTATATGGCTAAAGAATAGATATAAGTACCCATGGGTTGGAAATTGGAATGATGAAAATTACTCCATGATTGAAGGCAATTAGGAAATTAAGTTGTTAACACATCTACCTCTGTTGACAACTAATATCTGTGATTATTTATCTTCTGATCTTGACTCATTTAGACATCAAAAATGTTTTGCTCACATTTCTAACATTTCTAGCATGGATCACAGTCATCGAATAGGCCCATCTTTAAAAAGAAGGCCCACATGATATCAAAGATATGGGCCATAACTTACTCGTGTGCCCATTTCATAAAAGCCCAATAAAGATAAGCCCATATAAAACATGCAAATATGGAATAGTGCTTATTATAGTGTGGGGGTGTTGTTGAGATGGCTCCCATTCGAGATAGGTTGTAAGTTGGTTAAAATGTCTAATTATTTTGAGATAAATTTAAAGCTTATTTTTAAGGTATTTGGGGTGTTAACGTGTAACACCCCAAATCCGGTTCACCCTCGTGAACCGAACCAGCATGTTACAGGCCCCGGTTAGATCGGCTAACCCGAACCCAACGCGTGCGGATCCAATCTCGGCGTCTTAAGATGAAGATATGATTCATCATACATGAATGAATGCATAAAACCCTAACAAGATACTACATGAATGACATGACACGCAATTCATACAAAAACTACGATTTCAA
>JAVDBV010003993.1:0-13621 GCA_032619315.1 Piper longum | reverse complement strand
AGCCCCGCCCCGCGGGAGCGAAGGGGTGGAAATGGTGGCGGAGGGAGGGAAAAGGGTATTTTCTTCATTGTAAACTTTAAATTCCTATTTTACCCATGCATAATTTATTTATATAATATACAAATAAGGGTATTTTAGTAATTTACCCAAAACCAATTCAAAAACCGATTCCACCCAAATTTTAATCGGATTTGGCCCGATCCGATTTATTCAACCCTGGCCAACACCACAATGCTCATGCTAAGAGCCGTGGACTTGCAACTAAGTCTTAACTTGTTTTATTTTTTCTCATCCTATTTTTATCTGATTTAAGTAAATAACATATTTGTTTTCAAGCTTTCTGAGTACAAAACTACGAGTTATAACAGGTTTTTACTCTATTATGACCTTTTTTTTTCATGATTTGTTCTTAAGGGAATAAACTACATACAATTCATAAACTTATTTTTTAACATGCAACAAATCATGTAAACAATTCTACTTCACTGTTTTATCTTCTGATTTGCTTAATTTTCATGTTATTTTTTTGTCTAAACATCAAAATATGACATCAAAGTATATCATAGATCATGTTCTTAGTTTCTAATAACAAGCATAAGTTATTCATCCATAAAACATCAACTTGCATCAAAATCACACAAAACTTAATTCAACAAGAAATAAAAATACGATGGTTCATGATATGCATGCATGAATTGACTAACCTTTAACCTTGTTGATATCTCATAGAACACAAACCTTAGTACTTATTTTTCAATGCTAGGGAGAACAAGATCCAAACTCGCTAAAACTTGAAAAAGGAAGGGTTGGAACATGTTTTATGTACAAAGAAGCCAAGGAAGAGGGAAGGAAGAGGCTTGGATGTTGCAGCCATGAGGAGAGGGAGAGTGGAACTTGGATTATGATTTGGGAGAGAGAGAAAGAAATATATCTCTTACTCGTCTTACATCAAATTACTCAATCCTTACCCTCATAAGAAAAAGTATTAAGGAGCTTCTACCCGTTTACTTAAACTATTTACTACCTAAGCAATTAGCATTCTTGTCAATTCTACGCGTTTTAGGAACACCTCTTTTAATATAAACATAGACTGTACCATTGACCCAAATTGACCTGTAGGTATAATTTAAGTACAATACCACTTTAAATATATTTGACTCCACTTACATTAACCTACCAATTAACGTTAAGTGACATTGTTTCACTTATGTCTTGGATTAATTTTTATTTTATCTTAATGGATACTTTATAGGTGATATGAACTTGGTTTATATGTAATAGTGTCCAACTTGTTTACCATAAATTTTCTCTTTTGTCCATTTACTTTTCAACTTGTTTCCTTATTTAAAATGAACAAATCTCTATGAACAGATTCTTTAACAACTTATTTGCGTTAAGAAAGTATCTTCCTCTTATCATATAATTTTATTAATTTCAATGGACCAAGAGTTTGGCCAATAATATTTGACTAAAAAATTATCTTGTCCATATATCCCATTTTGGATTTTCCAAATTTTACCTTTATTTATAAAAATCATAATTCACTTCCGATTGATCTCATTCTTATTTTGTTTAATTATTTAGAGAGTTTAATTTTGTTCCTCCAAATTTAAGAATTTTTAGTTAAGTATATTTAGAATTATGAATTGTTGAATGTAACGCATTTAATTTGTCCAAGTTTTAAAACATAGGATCTTTGTCGGGTAATACACCTAGAGTATTGGATATCAACATGCACCACCGCCACATTTTTGCATCCATTATATTTTTGTGTATGATTTAGTCAACAATATTTCTTCCCATGACCAAAGTTTGGCATCCAGCTACGATACCGATTGAGGCCGTGTTTATATATATGCCACAACAATTGATGAAAAGCCCACGTTTAAAAACAAACAAAAGACTAAATAAGTTGAACTAAATATTATTTGAAATAATTATTGAATTATATTATTAAAATTTACATCCCATTAATAGACATTATTAGCAAAATTTAAATTGAAGTTAGTTGAATAAATAAAACAATTTAAATTAAGGAAAACGTAAAAAAAGAAAAGAAAAGGTAAATGATTAAGGTAAATGTTCAATGTGCAATAAAACAGGGGAAAATATTATAAATAGTCAATTTTTAATATTTCTATCTTAAATGACCAAAATTTTAAATTTATATAAGATATAGCTAGATCTCAAATTTTTATTTCACATATAGCAAATTCATATATTTTAGAATATTTGACTCATAATGTTTATTTATTGGTATAAATACTTTAATCTAACTTCAAATTTTCTTAAATATAATTTTATTGCATTTTATATGATGATTTATATTTCATTTAAAAAAAATATTTACAATAAAAATATATTAGAATAAAACGAAAATTTTAATTTCTAATAAAATATGCTAATTTCAAATTCAAATTTTAAACACCAAATTTTTTTTAAAATTTTTGATGGTACAAAATTCAATAAAAAATATTTTAACTTTTTAGTTTATCATTAATAGTGTAATTTTAAAGTTAATTTATCAGTTATTAGTCATTTTTTATTTTTATATATAAAGTGAGTAAAAATTATAACTTTTATCTATTATCTACTTTGGTATTAATAAAAATAAATTTTAAAGGTATTTTTTCATTAAATAAAAAATTGATAAAAATTAGTCATTATTGATATAAAAGTTTTAAAAATGGTTATATTTAATATTATTTTGTAAGCTTCCCAAAAACTTTGACATCCGGCTATTTATAATATTCCCCATAAAACAACCCAACAAGTTCGGTCTAAAATCACGAGTCATACCCGCACAGGCCCATCCGTTCTCACTCAAACGACGAACTTGTAGGCGGCGACACGACCGAAAACCTAAAACATGGACTCCGCCGGTGGGGGTTGGACGGCGGCGGCACAATGGTTGGATCTCCTCCGCTAATTGTCGGCTGAAACGACGGTGTTAACCGCTGGTACCATCACCACCTGGGCAAGTCCACGCCTCACGTTCTCCGGCGGTGGCTGGCCTTCGGGTCGTTGCTGCCTCCTACGTCATACGGATCTTCGCCGTGCATTGTTTTTGTTGAGCCTTTTGGCCCCCAAACCAAGCTATGGGCCTCCAAAAGAAGACTTGCAATAAGTGTCACGAGTCTTTTTTAATCCAAAAGTTAACTTAAAGAATAACGCTTTCCCATTAGCCTATATACAAGACACCAACACCTTCTACGATCGATGTGGGATAAACCCAACAACTCTCCTTCACACATCGGGCATCTCTGAAATAATCATCGTCTGACAATTTTCATTTTTCATCAAAAGGCATCCACAAATCCAGCGACTCTGAACAATCATCATTTGACCATCTCACTTTTCATCAGACGACACCCACGTGACAAACTCCCCTTAAATCATTAGGTGGAACCTATGAAGGAAACATCTACAATTGGCGAAGGCAAACACATCTCTCAAGATCGCAACTTTGGCTCTGATACCACTTGTTAGGTACCCCTGGGCTCTGATACCATTTATTGGGCCCTTTGGACCCCAAACCAAACTCTAGACCCATTAAGAAAACTTGCAATAGGTGTCATGAGCCTCTCTTAATCCTTAAGTTAACTTTTGGATTAAGAAAAACCTCTGATACCTAGTTGTTGGGTTTATCTCACATTGGTCGTATAAGGCGTTGGTATCTTGTATATAAGCTAATGTGAAAGCCTTATTTCTAAAGTTAACTTTTGGATTAAGAGAGGCCCATGACACCTATTACAAATCCCTTTTGGGGGACCTAAAGCTTGGTTTGGGGCACATCTCCCCTAATTGAAACTTTAGTACATCTCCCCCACTTTCTTGGGAAAAGAATTATGAGCTTGCTTTTCGTCATTTAGGATCATCTTCTCTTCACATATCTTTATTAACCCAAGTGGATGAGTTAATAAAGATGCTTGAAGAGAAGATGATCTTAAATGACAAAAAACAAGCTCATATTTCTTTCCCCAAGAGAGTGAGGGAGATATACTAGAGTTTCAATTAGGGGAGATAAAGAGTATTCCACATGGGGTGGGTGAGAAAGGGAGATTGGAAGGGTTGTATCTCTTTCCCATGTGAAGGATAGTGAAACCAACCTATTGTGTTTCGTATGATTCAAGAGGGGAGAATTGTTAGGTCTTTTATCATACGATGACTGTGAGAAGACATGCAATTACATGGGGAATCGTAAAGACATTGATTTATCTAAGATGTACGAAGAATTCGAGTAGAATTATGAAAGACGAGGAATATTGAGTGTTTGGCTCTTCGCATCTACGAGGTTGGTTGTATCTTGAGTATGTCTTTTTCTATATATATATAGTTGTATTGTGAGGTTTGAATGTCTTTATATAATATAATATATATATATATATATATATATATATATAGTTGTATTGTGAGGTAAAGTGAGATAAATAACTGAATTGAAGAGAGTACATAATTGAGGGTGTTAATTTAATTGTGAAGTGTGAGTTTTTCAATTGGATGTATATCCTAGTTGAAATTTGTGGTCTTTCTTAATTAGAGAATGTTACAATTAGATATTGTGAATTGTTTCAAATTAAAGAATGTGAGGATTTTTCAATTGGTGTAATTTGTGTACTTATTATTAGTTATTATTGGTAATAATAGATAATTTGTAGTTTCTGTAATATTTTGAGGTTCTACATTAAATTATTATATATTTATTAACTTTTATTCATTACTTATCAAAAGATATCAATAAGATTATAGTTTTTATGTGTTAATATCCTAATAATTGATACTTTAGGTCTCTAAAAAAAGAATTATAATAGGTATTACAAGCCTCTCTTAATACAAAAATTAAATTAATAAATAAAATTTTCGAATTAACGTATATATACAATGCACCAATTCCTTACACGACAAGATAAACCCAAACCCTTTCGTACGCCATGGCCAGCTACGTCCTCAGCCTCGTCATCGCGTTTCTTTCCCTGCAGGCCGACCTCGCGTTCGAAGTCCTCGGCGGGGAGGAGGACGACGAAGCCGGCCCTCTCATCCCAGTTTGAAGGTCCGACGAGTTTAGTCCTTCGTTCCACGGCTCCCCGAGTTCAAATTCTGGTTCACCTCCCTTTTTTTCTCTTCTGATCTATATTTGCTTTTTGTGCTATTCGGAATGAAATGGTGTGATGAGAAAATGGAAGTGAGTAGTTTGGGGCGTGATCGTGTGCTCGGAACGAGCTCGGAACTCGGAAGACCGGAACTAATCGACTTCGACATCTTTTTGTGATAGGTCTTTGTTGAACATTTTTTTAAATTTTTAATTTTTTTTTAATTTTTGTAGGGCAAAGGGGAGATTAAATGTGTGTGCAAATTAAGATTTAAAATTGTACAAATTGATAAAATAGACATAGTACGGGGATTTGGAGGCCTTGTAAAGTGATAAAATGGTATTTCCGGCTGTTCTGCGTATGTCAGATATATTTCTATTGAAAGGATGAGGTCAAGCCTATGGGGCACTTATAGAGGGAGTAGTGTATGCAATTTGATTTTGATGAAAATCATGTTGTTGTAAGATGATTCGGGAATCGTGTCATTGGAGGAAAGCTCGGTTAGGTGGATGATAGAGTGGAAAAAATCAGTAAGATAAGGTAAGGATAAAGGAGAGGATTTAATTTTCATTTGTCATAATCTGTCCATTACAAGCGGCCATTCCTCTATTTATAAACACAAACACAAACAACTAAGGAGAGATAGTTGCATAAGTCTCTCAATTATAGATAGTTGCTAAAAATTCCGAAGAACAGAAAATATTTTTTAAGTTGATAGAAATCCTAAGTTGACCAAGTCAATGAAAGGCAATTTCATGATATTTTATTTAAAAGAAAATAGTAATAAAGTGTACTACATCAGTGGACTAGACATACCTGGCGCATTTGCTATGTGTGGTTCGATTAACGATTTTTTGTGTTGTAAAACTAGAGGATAGAATGGTCTGATTTATGATGAATATCAAAGCCTTTGAAGTGATCAATTACGAGTCTCTTGTTCGAAGGTGTGTTTTGATCTATTTTTAAACCGTTCATCTCTATATTTTAAAGAGATTTCTGCGTTTGCAATGTGCACAAATGTTTAAATTTTTCATATAACGGAATTGCATCTTAGAGGTCTTGAAAAAATGGTGGCCTCTTCAAGGCAAGATGATGAATCTCATGGATATCTTCTCCAATATGTTATAGATATTTTGAGAGAATTTATAGATATCATCTATGTTTTTTTTTTGCCACACGATTCTTTGACCTATCATTATTTAAATTTTATTTGAACATACAATTTGTATGATTAGTATAGATATGAATTGACATTAATATGCTTCATTAATGATATATGGTTAATATTACAATGTGTTTTGATATGTCTTGACATTGGACTTTGATGCATGGTAATTTTTGTATTCCCAAAATGTTTTTATTTGTGAGATCTCAAAGACTTCAACTTTTATAAATTTTCATTTTCGGTGCATCTTTATTCTGGAATTGCCAATTTTTTATGTTGATGTGTCTCGAATATCTTTCAACCTAAAACAAGTATTGTCTCTCAGATAATATGTTCTTGTTCACATTTCTTTTTGAGTAGCTTTTCGCCTGTTTGCTAATGAACTATAATCTGTAATATCGACAATAAAAATAGTTGGAAATTCGGCTCTAGGAAATGACTAGATGGCTTGATGCAAAGAGGACATTGTAAATTAATTCATTCTATCCAATTTATCAATATCTTTCAAAATGTTGCTATGTTATACATATTTGGCATCTGACTGAATTTAAAGTTTATAAAAACAAGGTGTTGTTGTGAAGTATGTAATCATTCGTTGAAAGTGGTTATATTCTATGGTAAGTTATTTGAATTTGGTTAGTTGATATGTTACAAATGTGTAATGTTCTGTGTTGAAAACTTATTTCCATCTTTTCTAAATAGCTGTTTGATGATTACTTTTAATTAATTTGTATTCTTCATCATCATTGCACTTTTTTGCCAGAAGATTCTTCTGTTGTGAGCATTTAGCTACATGATGGTCTGGTCGGTTACTGGGCTAAGTTTGTAGTTTTATATTGTAGCATCTACTATTTGTGCTTATAATGAAGAGACGGATTAAGCACATGATAAAATACAGATATGTGCCTTTCTCGCTTGGGAAACAGGTACAAACCTCTTCTTGATGTCAGATGGTACAATGAAATTGCCTGAAGCTATTTTTATAATGTTTAATATCCTTCTTCAGCAATACAGGTACCAGTGGAAGATGCAACTCCTGCAGTAGATTGATTATTCTGTGAGTTGTGTCCGTTCCTTTCATTGATTTATGCTACTGGTCGATAAATCTATTATTGTGCCTTATTGTTTTGTATTTTGTTTCTGTGACCTATGATAAATAGAAAGCCGCGCATAAAATAGTTAAAAAAGATAATGCTGAATTACATTTCTCGGATCTCCAAGGGCATGAAAATAGACTTGTCGAGAGTGTGATGAGGGACTTCCAGAGAAATGGACCAAAGTCACACTATTTCAAAATGATCTAAAATGAATACTAAGAAAGCAAATTTATTCATTTAAGATCGACTTTCCCTTGTTAGGTCTTGACTTCTTCGCTAAGAGGAGTCTGTTCGATTATCGAACCGACTTTTTGATGTCTGACTCGGACTTTTTTTGCAGTCATATAATGAGCCGATCAGAGTAGTCACTGTCGTGGGTGCAGCCGAAAGGATTCATGGCATTTTTTTTTTCTTGTATAGAAGTTTAAAACTGTCCGCCATGCTGTTTTGGAGGCTGTTGGATATTGTGGGGAGCGAGGCTATTAAAGATACCATGCCATTAATTTGTGGTTAGAAAAATGTTGAGAGAATTCGTAGTTATCGTTTACCCTTGTTTGTCAATGATCGTAATTTAAATTTAACCTTGAGGATCGGCTCGAAGCTTTGGTTGTTCATATGATTGTTAGTGGAGCTTGTTATTATTAACTTCGTTTTTTAATACTAGGTAGGAAATCACTATTTCGACAGTGCTTTACTTAATTCAGATTTCTTTTGGTTTGCTGTTTCGAAGGACGATTACAAATTAATGAACGGCCGTGTGTAGTAGAAAAGTAAATAACAGAGGGTCTGTATTGGTGTTCGAAAATTCTAGGATGAAAAATTTAGATGAGAGTTGGGACTATTATATCTGCAATTGAAAGTTATTGTGAGACAAAAATTCCGATGACCCAAGATCCTGAATTTGTTTCTCTCCAGTAATCTAGTGCAGCTGATCTTTTACACTGCATGAGTGAGTCATGAAGGCAAGAGCATTTCTCCCAGTTCTTTTGGAGCAACTTGCTGCAAGGCCGGCGGTTTCATTCCTGCCGGTGGCAACCGGTCACCTGTCATGTGAGGAAACCATTTTTCAATCTGCTTACCATCTCCGTCTATCACTGTCTTTCCAACCCTGCCTCGCCCAGATGCTTAGAGCCTACAATTTTATCATAAACAGGTGAGCCACTCTACCACCGGAATACTACCTGTTGCTGCCGGAGTTCCTTCAAAGCCGGTGACCCACTCTGGGCTTTGCATTCCAAGGAGAACTGCTCATTCCATAGGTTGATGATTCAATCTCTCGGCTGTTTAATCGGATTCTTTTTGCATTTGCCGAGCACTAAGTAGATTCTTACGAGGACGTTACCGGAGGATAAGAACTCGAGGTTCTTGGCTCTTTGTTATCTTCATCTCGCAACAGCGAGAAGAAGCTTTGTTAAGTTCTTGGTGTTGGTATTTGAGGGGATGGCTTGTTGAATCCATGAGAAGAGAGTTGAGCTGTGAAGAAACAAGTTGAGGTGAAAAGAAAGGAATGAAACACTTGTATTGTGTCAAGAACTTAAAGAGAAAAGATGTTGGCTGTTTTGATGGGTGGGAAGTTGTTTGATTGAAGGTGTGGTCAACTTTTTCTGCATATTTTCCAGGATGCATCCTACTTAGCATAAACAAATGGATGACACACCTACCCAAATCTTGTTTAGTTTATAACTGGCTTATAAGTGTCTAGTTGTGTGAATTTGGATCTGCTTTGGCACGTAAAATGAATCACAAATTGATATCTTAGAATCTCCAAAGGCTCTAATCTTTTTCTTGTCTTTAATTAGTTAGTTAATTTGCCTTTTCATCTCTTAACAACACAAGTCTTGAAGTCATAAGAACAGCAGAGTCGAGTCTAGAACCCAAAACCATGAGCCTAACTGGATTTGACTCTGCTTATGATTCCCAAAATTAAAAACGATTTTTGTATTTGTGAAATCACGAGCTGTTAATTATTCTACTCTTTTTTCACCCTCGACATTTACGGAACTTTATATTCAACAATTAATCGTATATTTATCTTGTAAAAACATGAAAAAACATTAACTAAATTATGAAATTGATTTTGAAAAAAAAGAGCTAAATCTGTAAGGCACAAATATAGAGCTGAACATGTGGCTATTTTGTGAAAAAATCGGTCGAATACAAATCAAATTACGAAATAAAAATTGAAAGAAATTGAATGTATATTCAGGTTTCCTGGTTCCAATTAAAAGAGTTAAAAATGCCTTGGAAAAATTTAAAAATGAAGAGTTAAAAAATTTATAATGTTTCACAAATGAAGATATTTGGTCTTCCAGGATTTGTGTTCATCAAACTTCACCAATGATCTCAAAAGGATGCATAATGTATACACCACTTATTTATTTATAATTAGAAGAGGAGATTGATTTGGAAGTCTTTGATTTTGCTTGCCATTAGATTAACTTAAGAGACAGTGGGTACAAATCAATAAGCATTGAGCCTTGCTTAACACGTTGATATTAACAAATTAATTAAGGAAACAAGCAGATCATTAAACCACAAATTGCCTACTGATTCACACAAAGTTCTCATAGAATTATCAGAAATCACCTCGAATTCATAAAGAGGCATTAACCCAAGAACCCTTGAAAGTAGAGATGCATGATCATAATTAAGAAAATGATTATATTTAGTTGAATCCTCAATTACTTTCGGTGGAATTTGAGAGTTGCTTATGAACTCAGACTTAATAAACCCAGTACAAGTCATGGATTTGCATAATATAATCTTGGACCTCGGGCATAAATGGGGACGATAACAACTAATAATTGTGTGCAACATGGTTTAGAAATGCTTGTTATGTAGGACAAGCACACAAATATACATGCTTTAATATTTCGTTGCTTGTGATAGAGTCGGACGGAATTCGTTGTACAAAATATAGTAAATAAATGGAGCTTACCCTAACTTATAATCATCTTTTCTTACAAAAAAATTACTATCATCTGAAGAAATATATATCAATGTTTTTTCCGGAGTGAAAATCTAATACCCTCACTGGTAAGAGACACCGGCTAAGCGGTCTGGCTTAAATGATTCACTTGCCTTATTAAAGAATATTCATGTTTTACCTTAAAAAGTTGATCTTCTTCTTCCCACTTAAATACCAAAGGATGTTGAGGGACATGACATAGATTGAGGTTGAGCCGAATACCTTTTTGATGCATAAGTATTAATATAGTTAATATTATAATTTTAAAACTCTTTTTCTGACTAAAAAAAATTTTCAGGGTTTTTCGAGTCAAACTCTATAAATAACTCTCTATTAATAAATTTTGTTATTAACTCCCCGAAGTATATCAAATTTTGGTATAAAAAAGATTTATATGTACTAGATTCATATATCCTTTTTCTTTTGTTTGTTTAATTGAGAAAATAATAAAAATAACTCCAAGTGACCTAAGTCCTAGTGAGTTTAGTCCAAGTCCTGCATTTTTAGAGTGAGATATATACCAAGAGAGAAAACTAATTCATGCTATATATGTTAAGAGATTTTAGACCAAGTTTTATTAAATATTAATTTGGCTTCCCCAATGTTTTTTTACATTATATATGTTCTTATTTATAGAATCCAAATACGTTCCGCCCCTTGTTAATTAGTGTTATTTTAAGCTTAACATGTCTAAAATTTAATTCAATTGATAACTACTTGCAATTGTGAGGCAAAGTATCAAGTGATCAACACAAAAATGACTTAAACAAATTAAATTTTAATCTCTTGTCATACATATATCAAACACAAAACAAAGCCACTGCACAGTGCGTACTACAGAAAAAAGATGAAAATTTTATGTACAATTAAAGCGTTAAAAAGAAAATAAACGTGTCAGATGTGAAACAAAATACATAAAAATCAATGAAAATGAATCCCAAAAAACAAAACACAAAAGTAGGCTCTGCAAATCATCATCAATCGTATTCTTCTTCTCTTGTCTCTTGTACATGTTGATCAGGTTGGTTCCTACACTTATATTCGTACTCCTTTTTCCATCTCTTCCAATCACAACAACGATTGTTTCGGCGACGTTGATGATCTTCGGCAGCGCATGAGCAGAAGTGCATTCTTAGGTGGAACCGAAGGCTCCATTATTTCAATATTATGATGATGATCAGAATGATCTCTACCTTCATTTCTTCTCACCATTGCCTCCTTCCCCACATCGCTCTCATGTAGGATCATCAACCATTTGGAGAAAATCGTACCCGACGCATCCAATTGCTCCTCAGACGACCCATGAAAGAGACCCTGCAAACCCCTACCATCCAATCTCATGCAGACTCGCTTCAACCACGGATCCCTGTGTCTGCCTGCATGAATCTTCTCCATCTCCTCCATGACAGACTGCCGGTTCCTGCTCCCAGATCTGTCTCTGCACTTGGGCTTGGTCTTGATCTGTCCGGCGCAGCTCACCTTCGGCGAGGTCGGCTCTGCGACGTCGGCGACCTTATGATCTCCAGTGCGACGACTGCTGGGCTGCGGCTTGATTGGGAAGAGAGGGCTGCCGTGGGCCCTGCTCAGATGGCCGACTGGCCTTGCCGGGCTGCAAATGGGTTTGCGCGAGGACGAGGTGAGCTCGCGATGGAAAGCAGACAAGAAGATCAGTGCTGGTATTGGCTCCGGCGCCATGGTTTGCACTACCACCTCGGCCTGGTGAAGCTTCGGATATTCTTCCTCTTGCTTTCATGGCTTTGGAAAAGAGAAGAGAAGAGAAGAGAAAACACTAGTTGATCCCTTCCTCTCTCTCCCTCTCTACTTTCTCATGTTTTTTGTTTCTTTTTCTTTTTGTGTGTGTTCATTAGAGGCTGTCACGGGGAGCTTTGATTTTCTCATTTTCTTATATGTTGGGGAAGTGTATGTAAAGGTTTAGTGTGAACTCAACACTTGCTTAGTGCTTCAAAGGAGTAGAGATAATTAAAGATACAAAATTTGGTGGGAAAGATCGGAATATATAAATTAGACAATGTTAATGTAGATATCTAAGCAAAGGTTTGAACGGTTTTTGGTAGGAAAGGGGGAACAAAAGTGGACTTGTTAGGAGCTTGATGATAACGCTTTGTTGTTAAGTTCATGATGAAACATGCATGAAAAGCAAAGTCGGCCATTGGACTAAAGAGAAGGAATAATGAGGGTTGGGGCAATGCCATCGACTGCTCGTCCCATTAGCAAGACTGCAACTTTTTTTTTTTAATTTTCCACTCTTCCTTCTCGCAATTATTAAGATTTTCTACTTGTCATGTAAATGAAAGTATAATTTCCTATAGAGTTTGGTTCCCGTCGCAGACCCCCTGCCCGCCCGTCGCGCACCTCCCACCCGGCTGTCGTGCATCCCTCTCCTTGGCCGCCCCATGGCCTCGCCGCCCCCCGGCCACCCCACAGTCTTGCCTCCCCAGGCCACCTGGGGCCGTGCCACCCTGCCGCCTCTCACTTACTAAATTGGTAGCGGAGGATGCACCTTTTTGTGACAAAACTCTCGTTTTCCACTAATATTTACGCTGTAAAGGGGTGTAAACGAGCCGAGTCTAGCCGAGTAGTAGTGTGCTTGAGTTTGGCTCGATATAAAATAAGCCAAACCGAGCTTTAATGTAAACAGGCCGAGTTTTAATATAAACGAGCCGAGCCGATCTTATCTAAAATTTATAGTGTTTGGGTTTGGTTCGAGTCGAGTTTCAGCTGAGCTTTAGCCGAGCCCGAGCCTAACGAATGTTTCTGTGCTCACTTGTATAAGATTAAAAAAAAATTTAAACACTATATAAGTTCAATATGACCTCAATAATATTTACGAGCCGAGCTAAATCGAACATTTTTTCGAGTTTGAATATATCGAATTCGAGTTTCGAGCCGAGCCGAGCCGAACACTCATTTGTTCAAGCTCTGTTCGTTGTTCAACGAGCTTATTTATTTCGAGCCGAGTATTTTTTCGAACACAAAATTAACGAGCACGAGCATGAGCCGAGACGAGCCAAACGTAAAAAGCTCGCGAGCAGGCTTGGCTCGTTACACCCCTACGTGTGTACACGGTTACTTTTTCATCCATTATCATTATATTTTCCGACGAAACCAAAGACCCATTAATTATTTAGTTTTTGATTTTTACTTTTGTACTGAGTAGCCATCTATTGCCCTTAGCTTCAAGTGTCACCGCCTTATGAATAATTCTAATGCCATGCTATGGCTGGATACTTAATTAAAACTGAATTCTTTATATTATGAACCTTATATATATATATATATA
>JAVDBV010003992.1:0-19888 GCA_032619315.1 Piper longum | reverse complement strand
ACTCCAAATCCTTCAACCCTTGTTGAAAAACGTCTTGAGCATATAAGTATAGATAGAGAGAGCCCAAAAATTGAAGAAAGAAAAGAGTAGAAGATGGGTTTCAACTCTCCCATCTAAACCCTTTAAATAGTGAGAGAAAGGAATCCTTCCTAATAATACATACCTAATTTTTTATTCTAAAAAAAATCAATTGCTCTCCTAATCCTTCCAAAATTCAACCACTTGAAGATGCTCCCATTATTTCTAATATTTTTTTAATAATTCAATACCTCATGCCTTACATCATCCAAACCATAATAATTAAAACAAGATTAACTTATTCATTTTACGAGACGGTTACACCAGTAAAAAAATGACGTGAATCGTAAAAAAAAAATTTACTTAATAATTAAGTAATATTTATAAATTGTTCCTATCCATATAACCTTTCCCATCTAAATAAATTATTATTATTGTTATTATTATTATTATTTTTTTCGTGGTTTTTACAGCCATTTCTAGCCGCCCCTTCCCCGCCCGGCCGCCTATGGATGTCCCCCATCCCCCAACCCTGCGGAGGCAAGACCTAGCTGGCAACGGCCTACTCGTGCTATTGATCACTCATGTCTAAGAGTACATAGTAAAAGATGGGAATTTCAGCGAAAGGCTCAAAAAATAATAAAAAACATCAATTACATGTCACGTAATAATACTTGTAATTAATGTATTCATCAATTACATATCCAAAAAGCCTATCATGATTTAAGTACAGGTCTCCCATCATACTCAAATATATTGGATCAAATGTAACTTATGTGGATTGAAATGATCCATGGGACGTGGATGGAAGATGTTGGATTTTAACTTTGACGAGTATGGGTGGAATTTGATGAAAGAATGTAAGTTGTAATCACATCACCATTAACACATCGAATGTTATCCAATAAATATTATATATGAGATTAAATTTGGAAGTTTTTATCTATCGTAGATCTCGAGTCAGTTGTTATACTATTTATAATAATTTTACTGAGATATAAATTTATGAGTTTAAATAATTTCTTCAAAGTAATTGGGACAAATGTAAAAAATTATAATATATTCTCCCGGTATGGCCTATATATGTAAATTAATTAATTAGCTTAAATCATATCTTTACAATATTTAATAGAGTTTAAGATCTAATATGTTAGATTATTGATGTATTAGATTTTTCAAAAATATGTTATATATAATTATTTGTAATAAAGTCACTTATATAAAATTTTTATTTTGTTTATATTCCATTTCTTTTCGCTTTAAAAACAACCTAATTAATTTTAAAATGAAAATAAAAATAAAAGAGGGCAACCTAATTAGCCGACTAACTAAGCCATGACTCAAAGGCTCGAGCCAGGCCGACTCTAGGCGCTTCGTCTCCTTCGTCTGCGTCGCCGGCGGCTTTCTTCCCCGGCGACGATCGCCGCCGTCAGGTACTCCGACGATGAGGAAGCGAGATTTGGCGATCCTCCTCTTGTGCGCTTTCGCCATCTTCTTCTCCCTCCAGGTCGGCCACGCTCCGCTTCTCTCTTGGATTTTTTTTTGGCAATTTTTGGTGTACTTTTTGGAGAGGAAGTCTTTGTACCATGGTTTTTATAGGGGATTAGGGATGGTTTGGTGGTTGATGGGTGGTTTGTGCTGGCCTTTTCACTTGTAAAAGTCTGATCTTTCGCCTCGATTTGAAGGGCTGTGTGCACAAAAGGTGATTGGAGTGGAATTTGTTTCATGATCTAGCGTGGATCATATTCGGAAATGAAATATTTGGATGATTTTGTGCGGACCTTGTTACTTGTAAATGTCTAATCTTTGTGTTCAATCTGAAGATTTGAGTACGAAAAAGTAAGGTGAAGTAGAAGTTGTTTCATGATTTTCGTGTTAGTCCTTCTGGAAATGGGGATTAGGATGTGTCCAAAAGTGGAAAGGGCGAGTAGAGTGGAATTTGTTCCGTGAGCGTTTATTAATTTCCTTAAGAATATGGAAATTGCTATGTTGAAGTTTGATAAAAGATTGGGAATCTTTTTATTACTGCTTGAAATTTATGCTCATTAGGATGCAAATATGCTAGTAAAAATTGAGTTTTAGAGAGTTAAATTGACCAATGAAATTTTAGTATGGCTTTTTTTGGGCGTGGCATGCTTTTTGATTCGATAGAATGGGTGTTTTTGGCCTCCCATTCCAGCGTGAAGGTGATTTTTCGTTCAGAGAGGCTTGGTTCCACCTTTCTGATGATTATCCTATCAAATATGAGGCTGAACGGCTCCCTCCTCCTCTTGTGGCTGATCTGAATGGTGATGGTAGAAAGGAAGTGCTGGTGGCTACCCATGATGCGAAAATTCAGGCTAGTATGATTCCAGATTGAATTTTTAGGATTTTTTTCTGTTTTGAGTAAAAGAAATCTGACCCATCATATGTAGTCTTGTTTTGTAATCACTCCAATTCTTTGTAGCATGCTGAATGCAAATCACCTGATGGCATGCAGCTGTGGATGCTTGATATTATTCTCTCTTGATTTACCATTTTCTATTGGATTTGAAGTATTCTTATAGTGGTTGGAACCGTGTTGCATCTGCTGCTAGAATCATTTATATTCATCTTCTTTCTGAAAGATTGACAGCTATCGCTTTACACCATATAAGTTGTTTGCACCTATTTCTCCTTTAATGCTTTAACAACGGTCGTGCAATTTTTCTCTATACAGATGATCCTTTATGTTTAATAACTTTCCCAGGTTTTAGAGCCACATACAAGGCGTGTTGACGAAAGCTTCAGTGAAGCACGTGTATTGGCCGAGATATCATTACTTCCTGATAGAATTAGGATAGCCTCTGGGCGGCGTCCTGTTGCAATGGCTGTGGGTGTTATTGATAGGTTTCATAAGCCTGGAGATCTTCAAAAACAGGTGTTAGTTGTTGTCACATCAGGGTGGTCAGTGATGTGTTTTGATCACAACCTCAAAAAATTGTGGGAAAACGACTTGAAGGTACTAAGAACTGTAGCGATTCCCTGTAAATTTCATGTATTGAAAACTAAGACAAAATGTAGATAATTATTATTAATGTCAGGCGGACTTTCCACATGGGGCTCACCACAGAGAGGTAGCAATTTCTGTTAGCAATTACACGTTGAAGCATGGAGATGTTGGCATAATTGTGGTTGGGGGAAGGATGGAAATGCAACCTCATGTATGTTTATTCCTTTCAACCACTGCATTTTATTGCATTTTCAATCCTACATTGTGGGACCATGATAAGTTCATTTTTTATGAAGATCTTTTATGGTTTAGTAGAAAAAGGAGCTTCTGAACTACTTATCGAGTTGAATATTATATAATGGCTTTTTTAATGATTGAATTTGTGGTAGCTGTTTTTTTTACCTCAATAACTGTACTATCTCAAGGATATAGTTTTTTGGTTTTGTTCTTGGATGCTGAAATGTATTCTTTGTTGCTTTTGTCTGTTTTTTTTCATCACTGGAGACTTATAATCTGTTCCTTTACAGTTATACATGGATCCATTTGAAGAATCATTGATGTCGGAGAAAAGTGCTGAGGAGCACAGAAGAAGTGCTACTGAAAAGGAGGTACATGCTTTCATCTCCTAATCCCACAACAAATGGCATCATACTGCTTTTACTTCTGTATCTGCATGTGTTGCTAGCAGAGTGTGGTGGCTTCAAATTTTCAATTCTAGATAAAAAGAGTGGAAATCTTGCAAAGTGATGTGATCAATTACATATTTAACAAAATTATTATACCTTAAAGCATGCTGGCATTGATCTTTTGTCTAGTGGTTATTTTTTATATTTTTAGCAAAGCCCTGCATGTCATGAAATTATTGTTAGAAAATTCATCCAACTTTGTATTTCTGTGGTTATCAGAAAGAATAATGTTGCTTTGGTTCATGAAGATCAATTATATTTCTAGTTACAATGATTAGTTCCATGATGCACTCATTAATAGATTTGTGTTTTTTAACGTACTAACTGGTGCCATATATAATATGAACAGAGACCTTACTTTGACTTCATTACTACTTCTTGTATAGTGGTTTTTGAGGTTTAAATGTGATTTATCTCTCATTTATTGTGGTTCTTTAAATTTATAATTTTTTTCCTGAATATTCCTGATTATAATAATTTGTATGAATTTCGGGCAATACTATTACTACCTGATTCTGATCTGGTGTCATGCAGGATTCTGATAACAATGGAACAGTGGACTTACGCCACTTTGCTCTATATGCATTTGCCGGAAGGTCTGGTGCTCTTCTCTGGAATCGAAAGAACGAGGTGTTAGCTTGTTTCCACTTTGGCACTTGCTCACTATAAATGAAATGCTTTACATAATTCTAATTAAATTACAAGCTTCTTCCAGAATATTCAGATGTCAACTTCAGATTCATCGATGGTGATTCCACAGCATAACTACAAGCTGGATGCTAATGCATTAAATACTCGCCATCCAGGAGAGGTATATCTGTTTTTCTTATTTTTCCTTTTTGGTCATGTTTATCTTTTTAAAATCATGTTGTCTTGATCTGGATAAGGGTGGTCATGTGATTGTTAGCATTTTCTCACTCTACATTTCTTTTATTATATTCAGTTTGAATGCAGAGACTTTAGAGAATCAATTCTTGGAGTGATGCCTCATCGCTGGGTAATTATGCAGAAAAGACAACTGCAATTCATTGTTTATTGTCAGACTCGGAGTTTTGACTTGATGTGGATTATATAAATCAGGAAAGGAGGGAAGATACCACCTTTAAGCTTTCGCACTTCAGAAAGCACAAAAGAAAAGTGTTGAAGAAGTCACAGGGGAAAGGTGCAGCATACAATCTTCACAAACCTGAAGAGAACCATACTCCTGGGAAGGATGCAACAAATAAAATTCCGAGGTTGATCGGAAAAGCAGCAAATATTGCCGGTTCAGCAAAATCTAAAAAGGTATTACTTAATGGAAATAAAATTCATTTATGAAGATTTATTGACTCATGGTACTAAAATTCCTGTTTAAAAGTTTGGTTATCATTTCTTTGAGATTAACAATTTATGTTTGAAGATAAAATTCTCCTTTTTATTCTCCCCCCTTCAGAGGACGCCATATGTTCCAACAATAACCAATTACACTCAGCTTTGGTGGGTTCCAAATGTTGTTGTTACTCATCAGAAGGAAGGAATAGAAGCTGTTCATTTGGCTACTGGACGTACCATCTGCAAGGTAATAACTGAAGACTTGTCAAATGTTGAAATGGTTATCTTTTACTGAACTTAGAAGTAAAACCTGATTCGAATATCTGCTGTCTGCACGACACTAATAATCTAAAACATTGAGTATGGTTGATTTTGATTCATTTTCTTGGGAATTTTTGTATGTCACAATATGGATGTATTAGTTTTGGCTACTAGAAGTGGCATTTTGGTTGCTTGGGCTTGATGGTATGCCCATCTATATTTATTTATTAGGCCAGGGTATTTGTGCAGCTTTTAGTTGTTCAAAGGTTGGATTCTGTTCTTAATGTTCATATTTCAATAGCAAAGTTTATTCTTAAAATTTGTGCTTCTAAGATATCTTAATTATGTTAAAGTTTATTCTTAAAATTTGCCAGCTTCATCTTCAAGAAGGAGGCCTTCATGCTGATATTAATGGGGATGGAGTTTTAGACCACGTGCAGGTAGTTGCTACTTTTTTTTATAATGTCCAATTGCTTTTTATTTATTACAATAGCATCCAGATTCAACTTTATGAATTACCTTCTGTTCTAGAGTTTATTGAAGCAGGACTATATAACACTCATATTTAGGATATATTAGCCGCTTCTTAGGTTTATTGCAAGGTTTGCCTTTTTGGTTCTTGGTCTTGACTTGGACAGGCCAGAAATAGAAATCTCAAGAGTCAAAGAGATCTCGGAAAATCTGGAAATTGGAATTATTAATATTATTTACTAATTATTTAGATAATACCCAATAATTAGATAAATATTTATTGGAAAATAATACTTAAATCAATGCTTTTTATAAAAACATGTAAAGCAATAAACATATGTTAATGATAAAAAATTGTGAAGAAAATGTTCAGTAAAAAAAAAAAAAGCAATTAGGTGCCAGTGAGGTAACAGGATCAACAATAATTGACTATTGTTTGCGAAAGATGTTCTACAATATGAGCTATATTTTATTTGGTAATACATTGTGGTAGATTATTAAGCTTTGTCTAGATCTAATACGAGGTGCAACCATTATTTAATTATGATCTCTTACATGTCTAATGATGGGTGTTGTACCATCTTGGATGGTGGTTTAAATGTCCTCTTCATGGATGCCATCTGGGATGAAGCTTAGGTGATAATTGAAAACAATTCAAGAGAGCTTTGGCAACCTTCTTATTGTTAATTTATCACATTATTTGGCAGGTTGTTGGGAGTAATGGAGGAGAACAGACCGTAGTGAGTGGATCCATGGAGGTATTGAAGCCCTGTTGGGCTGTTGCAACTTCTGGTGTGCCTGTGCGTGAACAACTCTTCAATGCTTCCATTTGTCATCATGGCACTTTTAATATATTTCACAATGGAGAATTTTCTAGAAGTTTTGGGCGTAATGTCAATTCAAATTCTCTGGAGGTAGCAGCACCAGTTCTTCTTCAAAGAAAGGATGGCCATAGACATCGAAAAGGAAGTCATGGAGACATAATATTTTTGACAAATCGTGGAGAGGTATATCATTTTATTAATGTTTCATATGTTTGACTCTATCACTGGAGTCTTATTCTAATTGTGCTTGGTGCCTAACTAAGCCCAAACAATCTTTGTACATTCTTGAGCTGAAGGAAACTGTGGTCCATATAATGATTAAGATTATCCTATGCACATGTGTTTTTTTCTTTCAATTAGCAGCCAGATCTCTATGGTGGTTGGGTGATACACTTATTCTCATTGAGTTTGTTTCAATATCTCTGCTAGTATGCTCCACTTGAAATGGCTATCTCTTTGTTCTTGGCATAAAATGGACTCTTTTTATTATTTTATCATGCATCAGTAGTTTTTCAACTAGAAATTTCTGTATGTCATGAACTCTTCTCTTATTGCATGATTCAGGAAGCAGATACACTGATATTATACTGATCGTGATTTCTGTACTTATTTTCCTTCTGCTGCAGGTAACTTCATATACGCCTGGTTTGCATGGTCATGATGCTATATGGAGATGGCAACTTTTGACTGGTGCAACATGGTCCAATCTTCCGTCTGCATCAGACATGATGGAGGGAAATGTAGTTCCAACACTAAAAGTTATGTCCTTGCGACGTGGGGATGAGCATGAAGTGATCCTTGCTGCTGGAGAGCAAGAAGCTGTTATTATATCTCCGGGTGGTTCCGATCTGACCGAAATAGATTTGCCTGCACCCCCAACGCATGCCCTTGTCACTGAAGATTTCAGTAATGATGGCCTGACTGACATTATTCTTGTGACGTCGAGCGGGGTGTATGGTTTTGTTCAGACCAGACAACCTGGCGCACTGTTTTTCAGCACTTTAGTTGGCTGTTTGATAGTTCTGATGGGAGTCATATTTCTGTCTCAGCATTTAAACTCCATAAAAGGAAAGCCAAGACCGTCCTCCAATTACAGGTGATTCCCTACATTTAAGTTAATGACCTCCAAAGTTCGGGTGTCACGATAAACAGTTACAGAGCTTACAGATTCTCCAAAGACGAAGTTAGGGCCTTTCACTGTTCGTCACGAGTATTTTTCTGGTGTTGCTGATTGGTACTCAATCCTGTTCTTAGATATAGATACTGCAAATTCCTTCGAGGGTAAATACTGTAAAGTTGTACTATTTATTATTCTCCATGGATGGATTGTCCATTTCTATCTTCTGGAATGAACTGTTAATGTTGGTTTGATGTTATCGAAAATGTACGCTAATTAGCTTGAAATTACAGTTTAAGTGGTCTCAAACTCTGAATTATTAGCTCCTCATAAGAATGAAAGAAGAAATTTAAATGAAAAAAGTAGGACAGAGCTAAAAACAATCTAAGTACACTAATGGATGGTGTGGTAGAATTCGGAGTGTGAAGTGTAATTAGATTAATTTATTTGTTTGTTGATTTTGGAGATTTATGGTTAGATTAACGAGAAAATAAAGTATAAATTTTAAATTTAAAAATTAAAGTATAAACTCAGTTCAAAAAATTTCACTGATTATACAATTTATTCACTGAATTTATACTAGCTGTTTTTATGTAGATGATAAGTAAAAAAATAATAAGAACCAGGATGAATAGTACAATAACAGTAAATGCGTGAATAATTTTCAATTCTTTTTGAGTTAAAGAATTTCTTTCTATTTTTTTTGAACAAATAGGAGATAAGATATTATGTGATTATCATCTAAAGATGATATAAAAATAAGATACCATATTATTTTAGATAAGATAAAAATAAAAATTTATATACAAAATTAAAATTTATCTATAAAATATGCACGCAATTATCCTCTATTTTATTATTTAATAAGAGAAAAAATATATAAAATATTTTTGAAATTAAAATCTACTTTTACCGTGCATCAGGGAATATCATGCCTAGTTTTAAATTTTTATTATAATAAAAGAACCGCGACCACTACATGATTAAAAAAGAGAGAGGGAATAATGTATAGAAATATATTGTGCTGAAAGATCCAGATGGCTTCATCTTCCTTCTACAAAACCCGACGCACTGGACAGACTAATTGTCTCTCCCTCTCCGTCAATACTTCGTACTCGGTCAGTAAATTCTGTAGTTTGAGTGAAAACATAAGCACTCTTACAACATTATGAGATCCGCGATTCCGTTGCATGTATTGATTGTTCTTGGTCGATAAATGAAAATGTGAACCCAGATGCCGTAGACAACGGAGCGCCAGTACCGATCAGCGATCTCTGAAGTGCTCTTATAAGAATGGTTTAGGGTGTGCTCATGAACCTACGACTTCTTTCATGTTTGGCGCGCGTTGTAGTTATTGGGGCTTATCATGGAGGAATAATAGATGGCACTAATAGCTGATAGTAATGATCTCAAGCATTTTTACGTTCATGGTTGAGAATTTTTTAAGAAGGCTGAATTATTTGATATACTTCACTTTGCCCAACATACTCTTAATTCATATTTCTGAGGTTCCCATTGAAATAGTAATTTCTACAAGTATTGCAAATATATTCGGCTCGAATATTTATGAGGTATCTATGAAAAGCCTGTTCGAACACATGAACCTGGCAGTTCAATATCTTTCAGTACTAATTAGCATAAAAAATACAGACATTGCTCAAAACCAACTCTTCTTCTAGTTCAAGTTCCTTTCTTCATCGACAGACAAGTCAGAAAATTGCTTCCTTTACTTGAACAAAGTACTCGCCGTATGGCACTGGTAGAATTGGATCAATTACTAAGATCTATCGCACAGGCACTTTGATCCAACCATTTGCAAAAGCTATGGCTAAGATGACAAAGGGAGTGGACATTCCAAAGATTATTATGTATGGCAGTGGAGTCTTCATGGGGTTCTCTCCTTCTCTCTCTCCTGCAGTCTGCCAATACCTGTTCACTCATTACAGCAAAGTTATCCTGCTGGCTGAGTTCATAGTTCTATCAACCTTGCCTAACTAATGCAAAACTTTGCCTACCATGTTCATGTTTAGCTGTTCAAATCAATATTATCACTCACATGAATGCAATCTTATGATAATATAATCTCAATTCGGATCAAACGAAGATCATGATGCTTGAATTGAGGTGGGAAATGTGCATCCTGCAATCTCTTAAAATTGTATAGAACAATACAAAGAAAAAAACATCTCCATCCCCAAACAAATTAATCTTAAAAAAAAAAGTATAAAATGGAAGAGAAAGCTCACTGGTCAGGTTCTTCTTCTTTCGTGATGAACTTCTTCTTACCAGGCTTTGCTTCACCATCAGTACCCCCTCCTATACAAACATGGCACGACATAAAAAGTTGCAAAAACTAAAAAGATGTCATGACGATTGAGCTTCTAACTCACCGAGTCTTGCATGAATTTTACATAAATGGCTCCTCCTAGGAAGATAAAAGTAGTGGTAATGTTGAGATGCCGAAGGGAAAGAGCATGGGAGGAGGCAGGAAAGATTGGAAAGGGAGGAGGGGAGAGGTAGCTTTGCCAGATTGGCCATGCTGAGCAAATGGTTTGGTAGCCGAGGGTGTCCATGGTCTAAACCTGCACAAGGAGAAGGGATAAGGTAGATATGATAATGTGGATAAAATTAATGTGGAGGGAAGGAGATGGAGGTCCACTCCGACATGGCAATATATAAACTTGCATAGCCACAGCACTGCAATTGCGGGTCCTCTTCAGATAAGAAATTTTGTTTCTCCAAAGCCACATTAGAAATTTAAGCCACAAAGGATACCACATTTGATTCTGTTCCATCCAAACACAGTCTTTTCAAATTTATTTTAAAATTACACCTCACTCAACTAATTAACGAAAACAAATAAAATAAAATGAATCACAATCCAAAACTTATGTTAAACGATATAAAGTTTCTTCAGACAAGAGCAGAGCTTGGAGACGCCTACTATAGGCGCCTATGGACGGTATGCTCCTATTATCATAAGAGTAAGAGGCCAATACACCTGCATACAAATTAAATTATTCTAAGTTTATATATATATATATTTTTTGAAAATCCAAATATTTATTAAATATTTATATTCCCCTAATTTAATATTCAAGTTAAATATTTATAAATTCAATATTTTAAATAAGATACATTAATGGTGTAGAAATATATTCTCACCATATATTTGCGGAAAAAAGAAAAACACGTAGAAAAAATGTGACGTCACCAAGTCAAACACACAGTTCAACCCATCCGCTACATTTCCCGCCATTACTCGGCCGCTGGCCGCCGGCGATGGGCTGCTCCGCCGCCGCCGCCACCGCTGCCTTCTCTTCGCCGTCCCGCTCGCCGCACTATTTCGGTGGTAAAGTGGCCTCTGCCACATGCGTACAGAAAAGGAGGCGGCCTGGGCGGTCGGTGAGGTTGGTTGCCCTTGACTAGCATGGGATTTCACCAGTGTATGAGCATTCGTTACATTCCTTGTAAATTTTGGTATGCGACGTCCATTCGTAGTCCCATTCGTTCGATTGGACGGTTGTGCGACGGCCGGCGCCAATTGGGTGCTACTCTGAAGTCATGCGTTTCAGAAAGGTTGAGTCTTGATTGCTTGAAGGAAGCTCATGCCAAGGTTGAGGTGTCTGGTTTACAATCAGATGTTTTTATAAACAACCTTCTTTTGAACGGGTATTCAAAGTGTGGCCATGTTGGCTTTGCAAGGAAAGTGTTCGATTTAATGCCGAAGAGGAATATCATTTCTTGGTCCACGATTATAACTGCTTACTCGCAGCAGGATAGAGGGGAGGATGCGCTGAGACTCTTTTCGTGTTTCCGGGAATGTGATTTGGAGTCCCCGAATGAATTTATTTTGGCTAGTGTCTTGCGTTCGTGCGCGCAGTTGAGGGCAATATATGAAGCTGGTCAAGTGCATAGTTTAGCTATGAAGTCGGGGTATAGTGAAGATGTTTATGTAGGAACTGTATTAATTGATGTTTATGCTAAGACTGGGTGTGTGGAAGAAGCTAGGTCAGTTTTTGATGTGTTGCCTGTTAGGAATGAAGTTACGTGGACCACAATGTTGACAGGGTATACTCAATGTGGGCGACCCGAATGTTCCTTGCACTTGTTTATAGAAATGAAGGAAGGAAACATTCGTCCAGATAGATATGTAATATCAAGTGTCATAAGTGCCTGTTCACTGTTAGAGCTTCTAGACGAGGGCAAACAACTCCATGGATATGTACTCCGAAATGGCATTGACATTGATAATTCTGTCAACAACGCACTTATAGACATATACTCTAAGTGCCATAGGTTGCTAATTGCTCGAAAAATTTTTAATCTCATGATTGTGAAGAATGTTGTGTCATGGACTACAATGATTTCTGGCTACATGCAAAATGACTGTGACTTTCAGGCATTGAACATGGTTTCTGAAATGAGACAACAAGGATGGGATCTGGATGGATTTGCTTGTACGAGTGCTCTAACTTCATGTGGTTCTCTTGGGTCATTGATGCAAGGCAAGCAAATTCATTGTTTTGCAATCAAAACAGATCTTGAGTCAGACAGTTTTGTGAAGAATGGTCTTATAGATATGTATGCCAAGTGTGATTGTTTGGATGAAGCAAGAAAAGCTTTTGACCTTATGGCTGATCATAATTTGATTTCGTTCAATGCCATGATTGAAGGATATGCTAGAAGTGATGAGCTTTTGGATGCCTTTGAGCTCTTTAACAAAATGAGGCGGAACTCATTTTCCCCTAGCCTTTTGACATTTGTCAGCCTTTTTGGGGTTTCAGCATCATTGGCATCTCTGGGATTAAGCAGACAAATACATGGCCTCCTTATAAAATCCCATATTTCATTGGATCTATATGCTGGGAGCGCTTTGGTTGACGTCTATTCGAAGTGTTCATATGTAGAAGATGCGGGATTGGTTTTTGAGAAGATGGATGACAGGGATATTGTTGTGTGGAATGCCATGATTTCTGGTTACACTCAAAATATGCAAGGGGAAAAAGCCCTTAAACTTTTTGTTGAAATGTGGCAGGCAGGATTAAAGCCAAATGAATATACATATGTGGCTAGTGTTGCCTCAGCAAGTAATCTTGCAAGTTTGCTGCACGGTCTACAACTTCATGCTCAAATCATGAAAAGGGGCTTCCAGTCAGAGCCTTATGTATCTAATGCACTAATTGATATGTATGCAAAATGTGGGACTGTGGAAGAAGCAAGGTGTATATTTGACATGATGGATATAAAAGACATTGGCTGTTGGAATTCCATCATCTCAAAATATGCTCAGCATGGGGATGCAGAAGAAGCCCTTAATATGTTTCAAAGGCTAAAATATGCATCTGTGAAACCTAATTATGTTACATTTGTTGGCGTGCTTTCAGCTTGTAGTCATGCTGGGCTAGTGGAAAAAGGTCTCACACTTTTTTACTCCATGAAGAATGAATATGGTATAGAGCCAGGTACAGATCATTATGCTTGCATTGTCACACTTTTGGGAAGGTCAAGAAGATTGCAAGAAGCCAGGATCTTTATCGAAAATATGCCAATCAAACCAGCAGCTATCGTATGGAGGAGTCTTCTTAGTGCATGTAGATTAGTTGGCAATCTGGAATTGGGAATCTATGCTGCAGAAATGGCTATTTTATCTGATCCAAAGGATAGTGGAACCTATGTTCTTATATCCAATATATTTGCATCAAAGGGCATGTGGTCTGAGGTGGATAAGGTAAGGAAAGGGATGGATGATAATAGGGTGATGAAAGAACCAGGACATAGTTGGTTGGAAATTAGAGGCAATACTCATACCTTTCTTGCTAGAGATCAGTCCCATCAAGAGTCTGGTTCTATATATTTTATGTTGGACCTATTGATGGATCAGTTACAGGATCTTGGTTATGAACCTGAATCAACTTTCTTTGTCGCAAATGAATGAAGAGCCTTGATTGAGCTTCAGCAAGTATGTTGTGAGGTGAATTTATCGTCCAATCATCCGTAAGAAACTGATGCATGAAGCAGATGGTCAGTTGATCAAAATTCTTGAACTTTTGTTTTCCTTTTAATAGTACAGTAAATCAACAATATTACGAAAATAATGCATTTCGAGCAATTGTTATGAGTTGTTTGTTTCACTGTTAAATTCTTTGTGTGCATAAATGATGTGTCTAGTCAGTCTTGGGTTACTGCAATATTTTTAGTACTCTGGACATAATTTTTTGCAATTTTTTTTTACAGGAGATTAAATGAAAGGCTGGGCAGGTGAGCCTATTATCTCTCTTTTATTTGATTGTTCTTTCTTTTTTAATGTAGGTAGAAGAAGCTGTCTGATGTCGACCTGACCATCTTAATTATGGGTTTTATGATTCCACACTTTTATGCGGGCGTTCTACTCTTCAAGACGGGTATGTACTATGCCATGGTAAGACATCTTGCCAAGCCTTTTTCCTGTTTTCTTTTAGTTAATATACTTTCGAATTGTTTCCATTCAATATGTATTTTTCTGACGACAGATGTTTGGCTTAGCCTGCCTGCCTCTTGAGTGTGCTTTTCTTAATTCATATTCACAAAATTTGTTTTCCAAAAAGTAATAAGTGAACTTCAAGGGAAATGTTCCCGAAAGATTGCATGTTAACTAGTTATTATCTTCTTTGAACAGAGTAACCTCATATAAGTAGCCTCTGCATTTGGTGAATATCAGCTTAGAACCTAATGCAAATAGTAAATAGGGCTGTTGATGGCCAAGTGCAGGCTTTTTTCTGTTGTGTTTAGCATGCTTATTGTATAATCCGTCCCTTCTGAATCTTGGAATTGGTAGAGAAGTTTTCGATTTGGGTACTGGGAGTCTGTTTAGATATGCCGTGGGTTGCTGAGTACCCTCATGACTTGAGTATGGTCTCTTGTCTAGTTATTAGTGTGCATGTGCATGCTTGAGTGGGTGTGGTTGTGTACTCGGTGCTTGCTGGTTGGGGAATAACACCTTTGTTTGTGTTGTATAGGGGGTTCAGAATTGTATAAATTTACACATTGCTGCAAATTTTGTGCCTACTTTTGAGTTCATTTTGTGCTTTTTATGTGTAGGGATCAGATGGTTAGCTGCTCCATATAAAGTTCATCCAACTTGAGCACGATAGCAGCAATCACACTCAAGTGTCATAGCAAGTAAGTGATAATAATTTCATCTTAAGATGAGAACTTATGCAAACTAAACATTATCACTTGAAGAAGCACGAATGCAAAAACGTACAAATAGCTACTCAGCTATATAAATTTCCAATCAAACATAGAAAGACTAGGAAAAATTGAATGCAATAAATTTTGAGACCAGATAATTTAGATATGTTTATCATTATTTTTGATGGGGTGAACTCCCACTAGAAATAGATAACCACGGTTATCATCCTTCCTCTTTTTTTATTTCTATAACCTGTGCATCATCATATTATTGGCCAATGCCAGTATAAAAAATTGCAGACCCTCTATATTGGTTGCATGCTCGCCTCTTTTCGTGCTTCATCAATAATACCGGATGCATTGGAATATATGACATCCTAGATCTTGTCAATAAAATTCATCACTATCTTCCCAGCCATCTTGTCTGTAATTTTTTTTTTAAATGTCAAGATATTAATTAGTCCAATCAGTTCATGTGCGAATATGAAAGCACTGCTAATCTTTTCCTTTTTAGAGAGATGGAGAGGAAAACAACTAATTAAGTTCAGAAGAGAAATGCTAGAATTACCAAGTCTTGGGACAGTGTGACCTTAGGGATGATAAATAACGCAGCTATCTATAAATGCTGTCTGCTTCCATGCAAGTTTGTACTGTCCATTTCACCTAAATCATAATGAAATTATCAATAATTAGCCACAAATTTAATAGGTATTTTTGCTAAATAAAACCCAAATAAGTTGGTATATTATACAATGCTTTACAAGAATGAAAAAACGTCAAATATGTTTAAAGACATCAACATTAAATTAGAACAGCAGTGGGCAGATAAGCACCTACCCAGAAAATGGAGGAAGTGTATGTTCATGGGAGGTGTGTACGCCTTGACAATGTCCTTTGTGGGGAATTTTGCACCACAAATAAGCATCACGAATTTGATTGTGGGGACTCTTGTGAGAGCAATGCTCTCCAACAAATTTGTTTAAATCAAAATGAAGTTGTTAAGGGTCAGTCGATTATTTGAAAACGTTAAGCTCATTATTGATGTGTTTTCATTTTCAATGCCAAAATTGATTGGATTATTCAATTTTACGTTCATAGCTGGACATTACTTTCTAAAATGCAATTGAATAAGTAATTCTGAAATAATTAGTGACAAGTGAAAATTTTTAGATTATTATAATTTCTTTCTTACTTTTTCTTGTAATACTATTCTTTCGTGCTTTTTTTTGTGAATTTTTTTTTCTTTTGGTCATGAGGTTTTTGCTTTTTAATTTCCTTTGTGGGTTATTTTTGATAAAAAATTATCAATTTTCATATAAAAAAAATGATGACACCTATACCTTAAATTGCAACCCTGGGAAAGCACCAGACAAGTATGCCCCCTTTATAAAAACTATCAGAAGTTAAAGCCATGAAATTAATAAATACATATAAAACGTAGATGGCTAATTTGATGTATATATCAGGATAACATACAAAAGAAACTGTATATAAGTGTTACAGGTTTATCCTTTACATGGGAGAAACCTATTAGACCATCAAAGGGTCCATACTTAACCATGTATTCTTCTATAAAATCTAAGCAGGGTATAGATTTTTATGCTGTGAACGCTCCTGCATGGCAATACAGATCAGACTGCACACATCATCAAATCGGAAACTTGTATTATTCAACATTTGATTGAACATTGATTCATCAAATATATTTGTATATATAATCAAAAGCTCATCTTATTGATCACACATTTTATGTAAAAAGAACTAAAAAAGGGAGAAATGAACAGAAATAAAATGATTGCCTTGTTGAACTGGATATACTCGTTTAGGGTGGAGGACAGAGGCCCTCCACGGCGGATGGACCCAATGTAGGATAAGGGCTGTTGGGGAAGACGAGATCGAGGTGGTCTAAGATATGGGCAGGCCATTCCTTCATCTGAGTGCACATAATCTACCCACTGGTTCGGAATCCACGAAGGCACAGCACTCTTAGCTTCTTCTTTTCCATTTCTTGCTCGAATTTGCAGGCCCCGTTTACTGCATTAATTAATCATTATAATTTAATTAATCGGAGCATATAGTTTTGCATGTTATTATTACACCAATTATGCAGACAAAGAGGCATTATAGATTTGAATCCTTAAACAAGAACCATGATTCATGCGGCAGCGCTTGTTCCAACAACGTAAACGTTGGTATATTTTCATGCATGCAAAAATCATCATATATTATTGTCTTGTGGTGTATGTTACCAGGGTTAAGATTGTTTGTGGTGTGGTAAGGGTGTCTATCGTTCGGGTTAAATTGACTATTGCTTACACCAAACCCACTATTAAACTAAATTTATAAACCAAATTGAACCCTTTACTATTTAATTTTTTATGTCTAATATCAAACCCGGCCATTTTATATTTAGCTTCAAGTCAGAAGCTTATCCTTCACCCGGTGACTTGAAGATCGACTACACAAGCCCAAGAAAAAACTTACAATTACAAAATTCACGCCACTCCACACCTGAAATATCACACGACCATTAATGCAAGCACAACACAAGATCAAACTCGATCTTGCACCCACTAATTACACCCAAGTAGTATTAAAACACCTCACAAGATAACTAAGATCTTTTACAACATAATTACTCAAGATAAATGTTGCACCAAATACATACACCAAGTCACCATGCATGGCTAAACCCCCACAGCACAACGAGCTCATGGAGACTTTGTCAATATAGATCCAGAAGGATGGGGATTAGACAAAAAGGTAGCAAGTGGTTTGGTGAAGATTTTTGGCCAAAAATATGGAACCAAAAGGAAAGAGGGGGCAAGAAGCGTTGTAAATAGTTCACAAGTAGTGCAGGTGTAAGGGGGGTGGGGGGGCTTGGCGCTATTACATGAATAGAAGAAAAGCAAGAGAAAGAAGACGCACAACAGCGAAGGAGAAGGAATAGGGAGGAGCCCCCTCGCCAGGGAAGCTGCTCCCCAAGACAGCTACTAGAAAGACACAAGCAAACCCTCAGCCAAAAGCAAGCTATAGCTAGTTCAATGATTGTATGATCAACCATGCATGTAAAGAAACAGATGCATTTGTTCACATGAACAATTGCAAATCATCAACGGAGACGATTTATATATATTTGACCATATTATACGTACATAAATAAGCGGCCATACATGTTTAGTAAAAGTTGGAAATACAATGATCAGTTATAGGTATGGCCAATGAATAATATTGTGTTTATGACGGGTAAGTGAAAGCAACGTGCGACGTCTGTCGCCATGTTTGGACTATATGCATGTAAGCTTTTGTGATTCACACTATGTACTAATTGGGAAGGATCCTTTCCTCCTTCCGCTCCAATGCATATATTATCTTAATTCCTCCCTACTTGTATAACTTGCATGGAGAGAGCGACATAAAAAATAGCAGTTTTGCTTAAATATCGAGTATGTGTATGTATATAAGATAAAATTGAAGATTACTTTCAATAAGTATTAATTTTTGGTGTTATTATAATAATACGTAAATACATACATCCTATAGTGAAAAAATCAGAACACCTTATAGCAATTGATCCGTGCTATATACGGTATGCTCCATTTCCTATTCCACGTCATTATAGGCTATGAAGTAATTGTAATGTTCTCAAATTTATATATACATAATAACTTTATAGAAAGATCTGCTTGGAAAAAAAAAAAACTTTCTTGAAAGGTACTGTACTTAATTCTGGGCTTCATTTTAAACGTACATGTATCAAGGTGAATATGTTGCATGTAACCTTGCATGTGAAGGTTCATAGTCCACAACATTATATATAAGATAGGGCATAATATTAATTGCCGATTTTATACATGTAAATTTTTTTATCGGAATGAAGTACATTTATTGGCTTTATGGAAGGTTCCCTAATGTACTCTGAAGTACGTACTATATATAAATTTGCAATTTTTAACACTGGTAAAAAAATCTTGTTCGATATAAAAGAAAAATTAACGGCGGGTAATGACATAAATATTTTTTTGCAATGCTTAAGTAGATCATTTTTTGCTTTTATAGAAAGATCATTTTTTGGGTCACCTTGGATTTTTTTTTACAAAAAAATTAACGCACTGATCCGTTTGTGAGGACAAGTTCAATATTATTAGGTGTGAACCGCGAGATAACACTTGTAGCTATTGGAAGCTTTGGCCGCTATTTATGTAGGTATATGTGTACGTATATATACATGCAATGTTAAGCGAAGTTTGGAATTGAAACCGCAATGTATGTATGATTACCGGCAAAACCTTATATAACTTATCTATATATTTAATTTGAATTTTTTTTAGGATTCACTAAATTATATAATTATATATATATATATATATATATATATAAAAGTTTTCCCGGGCACATATTCCAACCCCAAGCTATAATTTGGGTCATCTTGGATGGCCCAAATTTAAAAAAAAAAAAAAAAACCTTTCACCCTCTCCTTTGCCAATGGCCAAGTTACGACTACTATTGGTTGGCCGGGTTGGTTGTCATCAATGTCAGCGGTGGCCAAGGTTCTATTAGACCTGGCTGGGGCGACCATATTTGGCCCTACCGCCCATAAGGCCGAGCAGCCATATTTGTGCCCGTGTAGCCATACCCAGCCGTGGCCAGTCATATCTGGCCGCCTGCAACTAGATTTAGTTAGCACGACTATTGCAGGCGTTATTGGGGAAGGAGCAGTTAATTTTTAAAAAAAAAAATAGATATGGCTGTCCTTTTAATTAAATGTCCCAAATTAAACTTTGTGGCAAGAAAAATTTTCTACCCGAGCTCACCCAAATGGCACTAATTAATCCGGCTTAAGATTGATGTAAATATCGGGGCAAGGACAATTAATATAAAGAATCAACCAACGTTGTTTCACGTAAATGAAAATGTGCATCAATAAAAGTAGTAAAATTTAATGATAAAAATTTCGGTGATAAAATGCCCATTTTCCACTAGTGATTGTTGAATATGTGGGGATTTTTGACATGTCAATATATATATATATATATATATATATATATATATATAT
>JAVDBV010003978.1:0-10919 GCA_032619315.1 Piper longum | reverse complement strand
TTTTTGCTGACACAAGATTCAGATATTGGAAACGGATTTAATTTGTTCTAGTCTTGTAGACAGAAATACAAGAGCAGTAATTAATGGTACAAAAACAGAAAAACTTGTTCATAAAATGGTGCCGACTCTACTCCTTGTTTGTAACAGTGTTAAAGCTGAAATTACTGGCCATTTAGATTAACCAAATTGATGAATGTGTGACTCTTGTTACGTATAAACATATATTACATATATAGACCATGACTTAATAGTTAAAGGTTTTAATGAATATATATATATATATATATAATATACTGTTTTTGTTGGTGGTTAGGTTGAATTGGTTGGTCTTTTTCCTTGAAAAATGTAAAAAATATATATAATTATTGAAAAAGCTTGACATCTTTCCTTATGGATCATGTCTTCCTTTATCATGGAGAATGGATTCCTCTAGACATAATATTGCCATGGATTGAATGTGTCATGGACAGCTATATCGGAGGAATATAATCTCCATGGTGATTAAAGTAAACAATAATTGTTAAAAATCCATAAGTAATACATTTTCATTTTGTAAAGAAAGCTTATGTATGGTGCAACTAGGTTTTTCTACAGACAGGCGCCCAATACAACCGATTTTGTCAACTTCTTTTCCCCAAATTTTGCCTCATTTCACATAGCTAAACTTGTGGTAGTCATTAATCTTTTCTATATATCTCGTTTTACGGTTCAAATGGTCTCGATTTATTAAGATAATAGTTGCGTATTTGTGGGGATTTGCTTTAACTGTTATTGTAGAGGTGCTTTCTTGAGTAAATTAAATGTTCACCCTTTCTCTTTATATATATATATATATATATATATATATATTGTAACTGATATCCGAAAAATTATATCATTTTAATTGGTTTTACCATAGTTTTAGTTTTAAATACCTTATCATATTCGTAGCCGGTTTTATCCGATATATTGTATACCTCTTCAAATTTAGCTTAATTTAGGCCTACTACCATTTTAATTTGTACCCAATTTGTTAGTTTGAATTTTTTACAAAATCCTATTTGTTATAAAAAATCAGTGTAGTTTGACAGGTATTTAATTAAATATTGTATAAAATTTACAAAACACATTTTAAATTTAATAAATATTTAATTTTAAATTAGTGTAATTTGACCACAGTGAACTAAATATATCACTATAAATCCTTTTGGTAACCGATATTATATTTAAAATTATGGGTTTTACTAAAACCTGCACAAACATGCGTGTGCGTGCTGGTAGGCACACAAACAAAAAAGATTATCCCATATTTATGATTAATTACAATCGCTTATAATAACAACACAAACAGAATTGATGCTTGAAAGCTTGTGGTGGGTGGCAAAGCTAATTGTCTATCTCTTGGCTCGGCTGAATAAAAATTTATATGGGGGGCATGTCCAAGATGTGACATGTCTTCGGAATCTATCCGCACTGGTTTTGCTTTATCTAAACGATGACCCACCCTTAGGTTATGTCTCCTCCTTCATTATACGCGTGCTAATTAAGATGCTTTCTAAGTTCACCCTTTTTCATTAATCAATCTAAATATTCTTCAATAGATATATGTAGTTTGCTAATAGATATATAATTCGGTTTGTTAAATAATGTGGTGAGAGTTTGACTCACTCTTTGGAGATGTCAATTCAATGGCTTCCATTCTTCTCACTCTTATGCTTATCTCCATACATGCACCCAGAAAACAAGACATAAAACCAGGTGCATGGAAGGTGATTGGGAGGGGAGAGGAGGCGAGCATCATTATCCCTTAATGCGATCAATAAAGCTATGCACATTACACCCAGTGAGGCCCTCCTTTTAATTCTGCAAGTCAAAAGCACGTATATAGTGGGTCAGTCATACTCAATATATGTGCTAAAAAAAATTAATATGGGGCATTTATGGTGTAAGCGGATTAGGTTTTGGCACAAATTCATTTGGATTGTTAGGGTGAGTGACAATCTAAGTGTTTTTTTAAGTTAAATAACATAGGTGTAATTATAGTAATATTTTATATATGCATGATAAAATAAATAAATTAAACATGCAGTTAACTGTAGATAATAATAAAATTTTGTTGGAAAGAAGACCAGCAATTAATCAGCACATACGGCGAAGGCAAGAATAAAGTTTGACAGGCACAATGTGAGAATATGGTAGGGTTATGCTATGGGCTTCATTTGGGTTGGTCGCAATTTAATTAAGATAAACCTATAAGCCAAACTTAATCACTTATTATTAATTTTCAAAACTATACGAGCAATTTTCATATTAAGACTAATTACATTGAAGCGTAATAGATGATCTCATCCATATGTAAGAGACAATTAAAAATAGTCGAATAATGTATATCATTGGCAAATTGAATCTTGCAACCTTATTACCAATAAAATCAAACCCGACTCATTGTAGCGAACCAAACCCGGACATTAACTACTAGGGTTTCAATCAAGCTCTATACATTAATCGCCTAAAATTAAAAGATCATGCATGCAAGCAAATTTTTACTACAATTTTATCTTCTCCACCAAACCAAGGAGACCTTTAAATTATTTCCAAAGGCAAAAAACTCATGAGCAAGTGGAGAAGAAGGAGATCATGAAGAGTAGAAGTAGGTGGCAAGAGGAAATTAAGTAGAGAACAGGAAAAGCCGGCGGGGGATTAGAACTTACAAGAGTGTGTGGAAGGACGAGACTGGTCGTCACAGGTCATATCAGATGCTTGAAAATCATAAGCTGTGAGCAGTGATCCGTCATTTTCACCAACCCCTAGTCTCATCGCCATCCTTCTCATCGTCTTCTCCAACTCCTCTGCATTTTGGCCTCTTGTAGCGAGCTATATTATCTACCAAAAGAAAAAGATAAATATTTAATGGACTTACCCTATGACACACTAACAGTGAAAATCTTACTGTATATGACTCTAGAGAGCATTTAGTCACTTCACATGTGAAACAACCTTATATTATTCACATCAATGTATCATGTCAGTACTTCAAAAGAATATATATATTAAGTTGCTTTGAAAAAAAAAAGTGTGTTAATGAATGAATTAGTTACAAGATTGGACCTTACAGCTTACAGTTATTAATTTGTTGAGTCGCTTATGCATTCAAGCTTGGCCAGCTTATGATTGATCTACAATTGCAAGGCCATTGTTTGATATCTTACATGTCTGATTTTGAAGGTCACAACATTGTATTGTTTTGTGTTCTAATTTCTTCTAAAAAGGTTATAATATTAATCTTTCTTTTGTTTTGAAGCTAATCATATGTAAGAGAAAATTTACATGAGAAAGAAATAAATGAAAAAAAATCAATTTATCATCGATTTTTGCCGGTGTGCTTGATTAGAAAGAAAAGGAGAATTATTTAAGAGGGTTCTTAATTAATTTCTTTTATTTCCTTATATTTTGTTACATGAAAATATTAATAAAGGAATTTCCTCTCGTTGTAGAAAATAATTTATTTGTGAAATCCCCCAATTTTATCTCAGCACACAGTTAATACATTGTATATTAAGATCTATTTATTAGTGAAAATGATCTTCATTACTTTAACTAAGTTAACCATTTTAAAGGGATAAATTAGGTATATCAATTTATATATGGGCTGAATTGTTATAAATGATAGAAAAACTGACGCCCTGTAATAGATAATGTGGGCTAGTCAAAGGTTGAAGTTATTTAAGATGGAATTTTTAAAGGCGGGTAAAATGTGAAATTTCCAAATTTATTCCTACATACAATGCTTATTGGGTTGAAATTTAATTTATTAGTGGAGATGATTTACAAATTTTTAAGACGGGTTAACTATTAATTTTGAAAGAATGACTAAGAATTGTCACATTGCATTTGTGATGGAAGGTTTAATTCTAGAAAGTCAAATAATAAAAAGTATAAGATAATGTATATTTTAATAACCAACCCGACGTAGAATTCGATTGACTGCTTCTAATTTTGTGTTTACACTTTGATTAACACAATTCGGTAACTGACAAAAATTATCTTTTTGTTGCTTGTTAGATGTTTTCGTTTGACTCAACCTTCTTAATCTGATGTATTTTTAAGCATGATTCTTACCAAGTAGGTCACACTCTCTTCTACACATTTATTAATCTTAAAAAAGATTGCTCATATATTACAATTCAATGGATATATTCACTAACTTTAATTTGATGGGGTCACATATATTAACATGAATGATACCAATTTTGATGCTTTCCTTTATCTCTTGTCTGTTAATCAAATGGTGGCTAAAATCTTCCACTTCATGAAGTCTGGCCTCCTAAACACCTAAAGTTAATGAAGTCCTATATATACAGTACTCACTTTTCTGCCTTTTTTGTTGTGCAGGCCCTTTTAATTTGTCAACTGAATGTCTACCTAAACTTTATAAGAGATTTTTTTAATGGGTTTTGTTTCATATCATCAAATATACACTAGAACAATTATAGTATAATATTATACTTGTCTGACTTAATGAAGAGAGTGAAAAATACATATATAATCAACCGAAGAAAATAGAATTAGCTTGATCTTGGGAGAGTGGCTTCTGAACCCAATCCCTTACTGGATTGGCTAAAAAAAATACTTTACTAATTTCTAATAAATTTTCTGGATCATATAATATGACCAATTATAAGATAGTGAACGACATTGGCCTTATAAAATTTTGAATATGAATGCAATCTTAAAGTTGGCTATTTCTTTTTAAATTCTACACAATATTATGACAAATTGAGATATAAATGGCTCGAGCTCAGCTTAATTTGAAATTTGTAGCAGCTCAAACCAAGAGCCTTAACTCAAGCTTGAAAACAAGTAATTAAGGTGGCTATGCACTAATTAATTAAAACATTGCCTAAAATTCAGATTAAGGTTGATAATTATAATTTAAGGTAGGGACACATGGTAGCTGTAATTACTTTTATTGTAAAGTTCATGAACTGACCTTCTCCAGGATGTTGTACTAGACTGTGTGATATAATATGATCAACTACTGCTTATGACAAATTTTATTAGTAAACAAAACAATTAAGAAAAAAAATCAATTATGAGGATTCCATTTCAGGAAGATTGTTTATTTATGTAATTATTTACCACTGATCAGCTGTCGGCTGCTTCATTTCTTGCCTAATTAAACATTTTCCTTCAACTACTCAATGAATTTTTTTATCATTGGACCTTGTCAGATTGGATTTAGTCCATCTTTCCCCATTGATTAGTTTAATTAAAAACAGGAATTAAAAGTTAAAACTAACTTGCAGGACAGGTTCTATTTATATATTAATATTGGTGGAAATTATGAGATCAGCAACATCAATTAGTCCAAGGTTAATTAAGATAAAAAAAATTCGAGTATTGTTTAATTTCTATTGCTTGGGAAAGAAATCTAATTAGTCATTATATTCATTGTCATGACTTACCTTAACTAAAGGATTATATATCATTGTCAAGTTAATTCCCTAGCTACCATTTATATTAATTAGCTTTATAAGAGCACCATTAAGAATAAGATAAAGAGAGGCCTGATTAATTCTCCACTCATTCATACATCAGAAAAATTCAAGGCTGATCCTTTTTTATATAATTACCTCTAACTGCAGATAATAAGAGGTGCCCAATTTTAATTTGCAGTTTACTATTCTATCTAATTGTTATATCAAAGATAGATACATTTAAAATTTACTGCATATACTTGGGAATTAAGGGCTTAAGATTCTACATATTTTTATGGGAGGATTTTAATTAATTAGGAGTCTCCTATATATGAAACACACAAAAAAAAAATTAAGTGGTTGACAATTGCCCATCATTTTGGCTTAGTAAAAACAAATTAGGCCTATCTAACAAGCCTATATGATACACGTATAAAAAAATGGTACTCACAGATTATCAGGCCCCATAACAAATTTCAAAATTAATGCTTCTGGCAAGGAGTGAAAGAGACCAATTTGTCTAATTCCCCAACATGTCCACCCATCTCCCTGCTCAACACTTTAAAAAAAAGGAAATAAAAAAAATCTGTCCACCATTAGAGAAGGGAAAGCAAACTCAGAAAACCCAATTTGTGATGATCATCACCATGGATCAGATCACTAGGCCTTCTTCTTCCCCCCATCATCCTCTTCATATAACATAAAAAACCCACTTCTTGGATCTTCTTGATCCTCACCAATTCCTTCTTTCCTCTTCTTGTTTAGTGTGTTTGCTTGTACAGCATAGGCAACATGGAGGAATGCTTCAAATCCCTCTCCATGGACTACCTCAACTTGTTGATCAATGGCCAGGCCTTTAGTGATGTCACCTTTAGCGTGGAGGGGAGACTGGTGCACGCCCACCGCTGCATCCTCGCCGCCCGCAGCCTCTACTTCCGGAAGTTCTTCTGCGGCGCCGCCGGCGACCCTTCTTCTCCGGGAAGCCTTCTCTCCCTCTCTTCCCCAAATTCCCATGTCATCTCCGTCAACTCCGTTGGATACGACGTCTTCTTCCTCATCCTACAGTTCCTGTACAGCGGCCAGGTCTCCATCCTCCCCCACAAGCAAGAGCCGCGCCCTAATTGCGGGGAGAGAGGCTGCCGGCACACTCATTGCACCTCCGCCGTCGACCTCACCCTCGACACTCTTGCCGCCGCCCGGTCCTTCGGCATTGATCAGCTCCTCCTCTTCACTCAGGTGGGTACATCTGCTCCCTGGTACCATGTACATGTTTGAAAGATTATTTAGTTGATGATCGGTGGTCAATGCTTGATTTCTATTAATTTTCTATTCTATTTTTATTTCTCATGTTCATTTGTACAATTTCGGGTTTTTGTTTTCTGATGTTTGGAAAACTATAATCATGGGGAACATATTACCATTTGATCATACTTGTGTATTTTAGATAGCTTAATTTGAACAAATACGAAATTATAGTTTACCTTGAATAAATAAATAAATAATGAAATTATTATATCAAATTACAATGACCAGTTGTTAAGATTGAAAACATGGTCATTCATATTTTTTAAGAGCATCTAATTTAGGCATAGGCTTAATATTTAAAAAATTTGAGAGCGGCACATTATCTTTCTTTTAAGTTAGAACTGTAATTAATTACAGTGGAGAGCTGAAAAACTCATGTTTTTTGGCTTTTTAATTCTTTTTCCTCTTGTTTCTCTCTGATAAAAGCACCTCATGAAGTAGCTAACGCCAATAATATATACATTGACATTTCATGCATGCAGATCCTTTTTTTTTAATGCAAATGACAAAAGCACTCTTATGGGTTTTGCATTACTCAATCGATTTATCTGAAGCAATATTTATTAATTATACCAATTTCAATACCTACTATAGATAGATATATATGTATTGTTTATGTGGATAGTGTTTGAAACATAGAGCTCCTCACTTTCTAGTACTTATCATTGTTGATTCTTTATCCATCAAATGCTTACCTTGTCCACCTTTCCCCTTTGACGGCCTCTTCTACTCTTACTCTTATCGTCTTTACTAAGATCCCAATCTGTGGTGAACAGATTATTCACAGTAGCACACACTACGGAAAAGAAAAGTGAAACTTTTATCGTCTTCCGCTCGTTCTTGACGATCCTTTAGCTTGGTAGACAAATGGGTTTTTTATATTATATATCTAAGACTTTGCTAGACAAATGGTCTTGTCATGACAATTAGCAGAAGCAATTGGAGAGCATGGTGGAGAAAGCTTCCGTTGAAGACGTGATGAAAGTTCTAATGGCGTCTAGGAAGCAAGACATGCACCAGCTCTGGACTACCTGCTCGCACCTCGTGGCCAAGTCCGGCCTCCCGCCGGAGGTCCTGGCCAAGCACTTGCCGTTCGACGTCGTGGCCAAGATCGAAGAGCTCCGGCTCAAGTCCCCCTCCTTCTCCGGCCGCTCTCTCCTCCTCGGCCTCCCCACCCACCGTCCTTTCCTCCAACACCTCTCCGGCGCCGGAGAAATGGAGGAGGAGAACAAAATCCACCGGATGCGCCGTGCCTTGGACTCGTCCGACGTTGAGTTGGTCAAGCTCATGGTCATGGGAGAAGGTATTATATATCCGAATTATCACGTTCTAAAAGCTCAGGCTTTTTTTATTTTTGTTTGTTTGATATTAAAAAAAAGATGTGTTGGACATGAATTCCAAATGAAAATGTTTACAATTGAATTATTGATAAGAAATAAAATTTTTAGATTATAAGGAAGGGTATTCTTTAACATATATATGTATATATCTTGGCTTGGCAGGATTGAACCTTGATGAGGCTCTGGCCTTGCACTATGCAGTGCAATACTGCAGTAGGGAAGTGGCGAAGGCCCTGCTCGAGCTCGGCGCGGCGGACGTCAATGCCCCAGCTGGCCCTGCCGGAAAAACTCCCCTCCACCTCGCCGCCGAGATGGTGAGCCCCGACATGGTGGCCGTGCTCCTCGACCACCACGCCGACCCCACCTCCCGGACGGTCGACGGCGTCACCCCCCTCGACGTCCTCCGGACACTCACCTCCGACTACCTCTTCAAGGGCTCCGTCCCGGGCCTGGCTCACCTCGAGCCCAACAAGCTCCGCCTCTGCCTCGAGCTGGTCCAGTCCGCCGCCATGGTCATGTCCCGGGAGAATGGCCAGGCCGACGACGGCCAGGGTGCAGTGTTCCCGGCGAGAAGCAGCGAGGGCAGTGGGGCGAGTAATGCCACGGTGAGCCTCAACCTTGATTCGAGAATGGTGTATCTCAACTTGGGTGGTGCACAATTGAGCTGCAAAGTGGATGGCAATGGCAATGGCGATAGTCCAGACTCCAACAGTAGTAGGCGGGTGAGCATGAGCAGACATGAATCCCACGGCTATTGTGATCCTTCTACTTTGTATTCCCACCATGAATACTAGCTACCTAGCTCTGGTTAATTCTTCCTTTTTTATAAGCAATGAACATGCACATGACAATATATGTATTCATGGTTTAAATTCAAATTGTGGGAAGCAATATTTGCTCTAGCTTTTTCATTTGTCAACTTCAGATCAATGGAGAGACTGTTGATATTTGGAAGAGGAGAGCTGATTAGAACATGAAGAGATTGGTTAAATATATATATATGGAAGACGTCGACATGAAGGTCAATCTTTTCACCTGGTCTGTTCTTGCTTTTGTTTTTCCTATTACTTTAATTTCGATCTTGCTAATGTTGTTCTTTAAATTATAAGCAGTAATATATACATTTTTATTGTGCCTCTTATCTCTTTTATTAATATTGGATTCTAATTGTATAATATATGATGATATTCACTTTATCCCATAAATAAGTTATTTAATATCGGTGCACGTACATTAATCAGAGAGAAGAAATTGTAAGGTATTTACTTCTAGCACTAGCATGACAACACTGAGTGTGACTACTCGATACACAACAGAAAGCACAGCCCGGATGTGGACAAGCTTCTGATACCACCATTTTTATATTTCTCCCACAAGTTTCTTAGGCCGTGCATGTCTTTAAGTTATTATTTCAATAATAATTATAGCGAATATACGTTCATAATTTCTTAGGCCATGTCTGCTTCATAATTTGGTTGCTTTAATACTACAAAAATCTACTTAGAAAGAGTTGGGCATACCCACAAGATGGATATATTTGGTCCATTTGAAAAGTAAATTCTTCCTTGAACCAGTACTCCTTAATTCTGAGATTGTTGGATGTTTCACTAACTCAGTAGCTAGAGATGATAAACTCATGACCTTGATCATGTTCTTCTAAGTGAAAATGTTTCCTAAGCATTGCATGTTATTATATCATATAATTTAAACCTGCATATTATAGTTAACCCAATTACTTTAATATGCATATGTATGAGTTTTTGTGTGTTGTCGAGCTTAATGTGAGAACAATTGTCAAGCTCCAAGCTAATTACACATGACAACTAATTGGGTACAGATTAAAATGTCATGTGATGACGAATTAGTGTTATCTTTCATTCAAGCTGCATATGTGGCTTTTGTGATTAATGAACAAAAAAAAAATTCGACTGACATAATTATATGATGCGGTTCTTTTGTGGCTTCCACATATTGCGCATACATATTTGATATTTGCCCTCCAAGTGAACTGTCTATTCATTATCAAGATGCTGTTGCTGCTTGTAATTAAATTGGTTTTGGGTGTTCTAATTTTTTCTCAAGATACATTATGACCCATCTTTCATTCGTTTATTTACTAATCATTAATATTGAATACAAAGCAATATGTTGTGCTGCAGCATAGCCATATTCACTTTTCCGGCCGTTAGATTCAATCTAATGGCCGCGCCCTTCTTCACCCACCCCGGTTTGCCACACCGAATCCCCCCCTCCCACTCCCCCCCATTTTGCCGCACCACCTTGGATCACCCGGGGAAGAGGTTAGGGGAGTGGGGGGGTGGAATAGAGGGGTGGCGTGGCAAAACCGGGGAGAAGGAAATGGGTTTAGGTACGGGGGTAGTTTTATAATAAAAAATTGACTCGCTCCAAACTCGAGTCAATATTACGAAATACTTCTTGAAAAATATTAAAAAATATATATTAAAATGTCATAAAATAAAATAATCAAATTTTAAGTCGAATAGCATGCTCTAAACATAATAACTCACCCAAAATTAATAAATAACAAATCCTAATACAGTAAAAGGCCTAAAACTAATTCTATGATCCACTATATAAAAAAAAAATGGAATACTTGGGTACACATGACCTTCGTAGCTCATACACTAAGCTCAGCCTTGGCTCAACGTATGAACTATGAGGGTGATTTGTACCCAAGATTATAATGATAACGTCAAGAATACAGTAGAAAAAAATGAGTTATTAGAATATACGAGAGTATACCAGCTTATTATATATATATATATATATATATATAATAAGCTGGTATACTCTCGTA
>JAVDBV010003976.1:0-11779 GCA_032619315.1 Piper longum | reverse complement strand
CCGCCCTGTCGTCTCGTCGTCCCCCCCTCGCCCCCCGCCCCGCCCCGTCGCCGCCCTCGCCGAGTCCCCTGTCGCCCTATCGCCTCCCTCGCCACTCGCCCTTGCTGCCCTGTCCCCTGCCGCCGTTGCACCCCAGCGGCCCAGCCCGGCCCTCCCCGGTGGCCCGTCGCCGGCCTCCCCGTTGCTGGCCGAAATCGGGCGATTAGAGCCGATTCTGAATCTGCTCGAATCGGCCGATTTGCGAGCCGATTTTCACCCAGCCGATACAAGGGTATTTTTAAATCGGATAGTGGCCGATCCGATTTAAATCGGCCGATTCCGAGTGGACTCGGCCGAGTTATGCAACCATGGTTTAGTTAACCAAACGAGCCCATTTCGATTTAGTTGATTTATGGTTTGGTTCGGTTTCACCCGAACCAACTAATTGCGCACGCCTACATAGGAGTGCCTTATTAGTATAGTTAAAAGATGTATCCAGCTCGTCCAAACCTTGATAGGAAGGTTTTGGATAACTAATAGTAAGGTTTGGTTTAAAAAAATGAGTATTCAATTAAAAATAGTCGAGTTTGGTTATAAAATGATGGGTGCTCAGTACTTGATACTTAATTCGTAATTCTAATTTTAGTTATAATTAAAGATTAATACCTAATTAATTATTAAAATTAATGTTTATCAATATCATTATCAATATCGAATTTATATTTTAAAATATTTTTTACTTAGCTTTATTTTTTAAAGCATGCTGACATGAATATGTTTTAGATTTTAAATAGATACTCTTTAAACCTTTTTATCATAAATAGTAAAGTTTAATAAATGGTCAGGTTTGATTTTATCTTAATATTAAATGGTCAGGCTTGATATTAAAAATATAAAGTTAAATGATAAATAATTAAGTTTGATTTATAAATTTAGCTTAAATTATAAGTTTAATTTAGATAATAAACAATTAGGCTCGACAATATCCTCTAAACCAACCCCCAACCTAATAAAACAGGCAAAATGTAATGAAATCTAAATTAAAGAAGGCAATGTTTGAACACAAAACTCTTGAAGTCTGAAGATACGTGGAGTAAAATTTACAAAAAAGAAAAAAATGTGATTTTTTTAAAATAAAAATAGAAAGGTATGTGAGTTAATAGTTTAAAAGGGTAAAAAATGGGCCGAGTCAAGTGTGTGCACACGGGCGCGTGATAAATGCGTAGCGGCACTCGCCCCCCACCGTTTGCCAGCCTATCGCCTCCGCTCCCGCCTTTATTGCGCCACGCCGTTCCGACAGCGACCCCTCTCGCCGTCATCTCTAACGGACGGTTAGCCCCCGGGCCTTCCCTCCTCCTTTTGGTAATTGGAAACAGCTTCGCCTGAAAAGTCCAAAATACCCATTTCTAATTAGAACCAATTAAATATTAGAATACTACCTGTCTTCGCTTAGTTATTATTATAAATTAAGATTAGTTGCTTGCTCATTTGTTATTTAGTTTTTTTTTTAATAGATAAAAATGTGTACATCAAACCTTGGTAATCTAGAATAAAAACCTTTTGCATTGATATTAATAGATGAGTAAGGGGCATTTGTCATGCTTATATAACGACGAATACAGGAAATATAAATAAAGAAAAGTAAAATATTATATAAAAATATATTGAAGCCCGCAATGAAATTTTAGTTCAATCAAATTATGTCAACTTTATTTAAGTTTTAATATGAGTTTGGTATCATGAATCTATTTCATACTCATGTATGGTTAGATTTGAACAAAATAGTATTAAAAATATTTAAATTTAGAATGTTAATCTAAAGAAGTAGTATATATATATATATATATATATAGTATTAATCACTTATTTTGTCATATATAAAACTAAAAACGTGTTTTGGCTAAAAGTAAAGGTTACTTATAAAGAGAGACTAAACAATATTGGCTATAGCTAAAGATTTTTTATAATATTTATTACAAAAAATAAATCAAAATAGAATAAAGTATAATAGATTTTCGAACATACATAAGGTTCATAACCATGAAGTCCCATTTTCATGACTAAATATAATCAATCAATTTGTTGTATATTATTATTGTTAAAAGCTATAGTTTTCATTAGTTTTAAGATCCAAATGCATTGTTGATTTATCATAATGCATGAAATATTTTAGTCATCCACATAAATGATTTCAATTTCATTCTATTCATATGATGCATGAGATCATCTTAAACACGCCACGTTCTTAAAATTAATAAATGTTTTTGTTTCAATATAATACAAATGCGACTATGCTCGAAGATATGACTCGTGATGCGAATCTTATCATTTATTTATTTTTAATTAATAACCCTCAACCAAGCCAACTAATAATAATAATCACAAACCTTAATTAAGACATGATTATTGTCAATGCAATTAATGGTGAAAATGGTTGAAGATGATGATGATAATTAATAAACCGGCTAGCAATCAAAATTGTCGTGTGATTATTAAGGACTTGATTGCTATCAACGATTAAAATATTGATACATGTTCTATGTTCCGCCAAAATATAAATGTATAAACCACGCCAATGTCAGTAAATGTTTCACATTTATAACTAATCAACTCAATAATTGGTGCCTATTAAAATAAATTTCCTAGTTAATTATGTTTTTTATAGAGGTTTTTGATAATTCCTTGAGAATTAAAGATATTTACGAAAATTATATTAAATTTTATTACTTTTTTTTTCTAAAAATAACCACTTCAAACAAGTAAAACTTGTCAAACCTGTCGGTTCAAAATATCATAAGCCTTTTAATCCCAATGCTACACTAAGATAAATGAAAACAAAATAATAGCATATATTAACCAATGCGTAAATGATTATCTCAAAAAACAATGAGACCAATTTCACAAGTAAATCTTTTATACATGATAATTTCTTCATAACGCTTCATCATCGTTAGAAATAAATGCATTCTTTCCGTTCACGAGTGTCATTTCAACGCCAAGGTATCGTTTTCAATTTAACAAAACTACATAAAATAATACAAATTTTAGGTCAACATAAATAATTAGTTCACATTTAAAGAAGTATTAAAACACAAACGATGCTCAAATCCAACCAAATTCCTAATGCTCAAGCTCCAGCAAGCAACAACTTCTCTTGCACCCAACACATGCACGCAAAAAACCCTAACTCAAACGTGGTGTTGGTTCCAACCCGGGTTCATCGAGTAGAAAGAAACAAAACCAAGTTTTTAATTTTGAAAAAAATAAGCAAAAACAAGAAAACGGTAAGGGACAGAACAGTCATTAACACACCCGTTTGATATTAAATAGGTCCGACCTCCTTCCCTTCCCTTCGACCTCAGACTCAGAGCAGCAGCCCACGACGAGACCGGACCGTCACCCCACCGCCCCCCTAAATCCAAACCCTTCTCCGGCCACCGGCAGGCGGGGGAGCCCAAGGAAGGACGAGGGTTTTGCTTTAGGGGGAGTAGTGTAGAAGGAGAAGAGGAGTGTGAAGAAGGTGGACATTGACTTGCACAAGCTGCGCTGTAAAAGGAGGAAGCTAGAGGTTGGAAGAGAGAGATTGCTGGTGCGGGTAGAGTTGTAAGTCAAGCTGTTCGGAGTCTTTTTAGACCTTTTCTTCTTGTTCATCTTTTTCTTTTCTCTGTTTTTGTTGTAAAGCTGGTACTTCTTTTTCTCGCTAGTGTACAGAAATGCAGATCCCGACGTGTTGTACATCTGTTTTTGGTTGGGGGAGGTGGGTAGGGAAGTGTTAACGAGGGAGGGGGTGGGGGGAGATCTTTGAGTTCTGGATGGTTTTGCTCTTCCTTTTTTTAACTACGGGGGTGGGGTTGGGAAAAGGTGGATCTTTTGGCCTTTTGCTGGGAGGTGAAAAAAAAAACTCTGCTTGCTTGTTTTTTCTTCTGCATTTGTACCAAAGTAGGAACAAGGGAGGGTTGGGGATGGTGTTTGGGTCAACTGGCCCCCTTTTTTGTGAGGCTTCCGTTGAAGTCCACCATGAGTTTTATCTCTTTCCCCCTCTGAGTCCTCTCTCCCTTCCTTCTCTCTCTCTATCTGCCACATTTGTCGTGCTTTTGTCTGGAGCGTCTGTATATTATGAAATGTTGTAGGGTGGAGAGGGGGGAAGCTGGTCCCTTCACCCCTTTCTCTGGTTTGTGATCAGGATCATTGAAAGTTTGTTGCCTTCCCTTGTCATTAGAGAACCAGTAACTAGTAATAGTTTGTATGTTTTGGTTTTCTTTTTTCTTTTTTCTTTTTAACCTTGTGAGTTGTGACTATGTATGCATCTTCTCCCCTGTCATTATCTTCTTGTCTTTGGCTTCTTCCTCCTGGTTAGCTTTATTCTATCTTCTAATTCTCTGATCAGGCTTCATGAATTTTCTCCCTTGTGCACTTGCTTCTTTTTAGCCCACGTACTGAGTTCTCTCTTCTCATGTTGTTTGTTAGGTGGTCGTCACCTCTTTGGATGATACCCAGGAAGAAGAAGGTGGCATAGCCCCCCTCTGAGAAATAAAGAGTGAAAAGCTTTCGCTAATTTTGACGAGTCTCAGTGGTTTCCTGGACAGCAGCTCCGGCGGCGCGAGGGTGGCGCCGGTAGCGGACATCGCCCCCTTCACCAGCATGCCTTACGGTCCCATCGCCGCCGCACACCACTCCATCTTCACCTCCCCCGGCCTCTCCCTCGCCTTGGTACTACTACATCCCCCACACAGATCCCTCTCTCCCTCTCTCCCTTTTATATATATTACTCCCTTTCCTTAACTGGGCCCTGCAAATTTCAATGGATTGCGCCATTAACGGGGCCGTTGCTCTTGCAATATACACGCAGCAGACGGGCGTGCAAGGAGTGCAGGGCTCCGAGGTGCAGGCCAGGGCCGCCGGCGGCGATTTTGAAACGCCGTCGGGGAAGGCGAAGGACGAGTACGAGAGCAGATCCGGGAGCGATAACATGGACGGCGCTGGCTCCGGCGACGACCAGGACGCGGATCACCCCCGCAAGAAGAAGCGCTACCACCGCCACACTCCTCAACAAATCCAAGAACTCGAAGCGTACACACCTATAATAATTACACACACATATATATGCACACACACGCCCATGTCTTCTCCATGTCCATCTTATTGATCTTAGAGATGTATGCTACATAACTTGGCAGGTTGTTCCGGGAGTGTCCGCACCCAGACGAGAAGCAAAGGTTGGAGCTTAGCCGGCGGCTGTCCTTAGAGAGCAAGCAGGTCAAGTTCTGGTTCCAGAACCGCCGCACACAGATGAAGGTATGCACCTGTGCTAACCATGCTACTATACTCATGATCATCACCATCATCTTGTTATACTGATCTTGCCAAGCGTTGGTGGTGAAGACGCAATTGGAGCGGCATGAGAATGCGATGCTGAGGCAAGAGAACGACAAGCTGCGGGCGGAGAACATGACGATAAGGGAGGCGATGAGGGCGCCGATGTGCAGCAACTGCGGCGGGCCGGCGGTGCTTGGGGAGGTGTCGTTGGAGGACCAGCACCTGCGGGTCGAGAACGCCCGCCTCAAGGACGAGCTCGACCGGGTCTGCGCCCTCGCCGGAAAGTTCCTCGGCCGCCCCATCCCGACCATGGCCGCCATTCCTCCCCCCTCCATCCCCAACTCCTCCCTAGACCTCGTCGTCGGCGTCGGCAGCGTCAGCGGCGTCAATGCCTTCGTCCTCCCCCCGCCGCCGGACTTCGCCGCGTTCCCGAGGACGGCGAGCATGAACATGGTGGACAACTCGCTGGAGAGGTCCATGTTTTTGGAGCTTGCACTGGCTGCCATGGACGAGCTGGTGAAGATGGCGCAGACGAGGGAGCCGCTTTGGTTCCCGGCGGCCATGGAGGGCGGGAAGGAGACGCTTAACTACGATGAGTATCTGAGAGTGTTCCCTCGGTGTATCGGGCCCAAGCCGGTCGGGTTCGTCACCGAGGCTACTAGAGATACTGGTGTTGTCATCATCAACAGCTTGGCTCTTGTTGAAACCCTAATGGACGCTGTAAGCATTCTTCATCTGGTCCATGATATGATATCTAAATTAAGTGTGAGAATGTGTTTTTTGATGTTATTGTCTCAGAATCGATGGGTGGAGATGTTTCCTGGTGTTATTGCGAGGAGCACCACTACCGACGTTATATCGGACGGCATGGGAGGGACTAGAAATGGTGCTCTTCAACTGGTGAGGCCTTGTGTGCATCAGATGTGTTTCCTGGTGTTATTAACTTATTTTTTGTCACATTAATTTGCATTTAGAAGTATTTTTTCAATGTGGAGTATAGATACCGAGGACTAATGGGAATTCTAACATGAACAGATGAATGCAGAATTTCAAGTTCTCTCCCCATTGGTACCCATCAGGGAAGTGAACTTCCTCAGGTTCTGTAAGCAGCTTGCTGAAGGTGTCTGGGCTATGGTGGATGTGTCCATTGATACCCTTAGAGAGAATCCCAGTGGGCCAACATATATAAACTGTAGGCGGCTCCCTTCCGGATGCCTTGTTCATGGCATGCCCAATGGCTACTCCAAGGCAAGCTTTTTAAGAAATAAATTATCTGTATTTATTTGTTCATGACAATTTTATCTTGTGGATGATCCTGAGTTTTGCAAATCTCAATACACCGAATCTGGTCTCCTAAGTACAATGAGTTTGATCTTGCATTCTGTGACCTCTTGTTGTGTGACAAATTTTTCAAGAGGAGCTTCAATGTCAAATAAACTAATGCTACTTAACGTTCTCCAAGGAATCTTGACCTTCTATTCTGTGTCTTGTCTGTAACTTGGCAAAGAAAAAGATTTTGGATGCTTCTTGTTCCCCTTCTTCTACCTAGATTTGATCTCTCCCACATATCTACCGGCCTATTACTCTACATACTCTAATCCATTTTGCTTTTGTTTTATCAATGGAAGCCTCTAATACTGATCCTTGTCCTGCTCGACCAGCACATTAACTTCCTCAAGCCTCGTGCTTGCCCTCCCAGTCTTCTTCTTCTCATGTATTTATATCATTCATTACCTCATAATCTGCTCCTCTCTCCGATACCTTCTTGATATACTCCCATTTGTTTATTTACTTAAAATATCTTCCCTGAATCCAAAGATCCTTGCAGTAGAGAACTTCAATAAACTACTTCGCAGTCAAACGCGTTCCAGCCACATCTCCCTCTTTCAAATCCTATTCAAAGTATTTTAATCCATAACAACATATATTATAGTGCATACAACACTCAAATGCTTGTTTAGCTTGCTAATAAAAAAGTTATATTTGAACTCTTGTCATGCATATCAACTTTTAAATAAGTATTACTTGGACTTGGGCTATTCAATATTTGTTTATTGCTGGTCTTTTTCGAGCCCTGTGGGGTGAGAGGACCACCCAAGTGCTGGAGCTCGTTGAAGTTCAGGCATATAACAGATAAGAGTGACGGTAGTTGTTGACTAATATAGATTCATGAATTCTTAATATTGTGCCTGCTGTAAGGAAGGCAATTTTATATGGTATTATGGAGGGATGTCACATCCCTTAGCAAATATGGGGGTAAATGGTAACGTTATGTTAAAAATAAAATAAAACGTGGTGTGGCATTTACGTGGGATGAAATGCGTGGGTGCAGGTAACATGGGTAGAACATGCTGAGTACGACGATGGCGGCATCCATCAGCTCTACCGGCCGCTACTGGCTGCGGGACTGGCCTTCGGCGCCCACCGGTGGGTGGCCGCTCTCCAGCGTCAATGCGAGTGCCTTGCCATTATCATGTCCTCCACTCTCCCTTCCCGAGATAACACTGGTACAATACTTATTATTGAACGTTCTTTATACATTGAATTGGAGTGCTTGTTCAGTTCCAAATTAACTTAAGACCAAATCATTGTTTATTTGTTCGATTTCCTTAAAAAGTTTACCTAATAGTATATAGATTAATTAATTTATTATCAACTGATTCATTAGTTTGGATTAGGTGTTCATATCTAATATTTAGACACGTGATTGAGGAAGATAGGAGGGAGTATTATGAGTGATAACACTTCGGTGTTGCTGCTTCTTGCTTTTTGTAACCATGACATCGGTGTAGCCTGCATCGCTTGAATCATAACATTTTTTTTTGTCCAAACATACTAATATTGCTGCTTGCAGTTGTAAACTCTATTATATGCCTTCAGTTATAATTAATAAGGTTTTAATACCATATTTTTTCATGGCTAACTGCATCGAGTGATAAATCAAGCCCCCGTTAATTAAGTACCGATCAGCTCAGCGGCTGATCTGATCCGAAGTAAAATAATGATATAAAAGTCAAACTGAACACCTTTTTGGTCATTGAATTTGATTTGCATCAATTAATTATTGATACATACGTAAAAATGCATTAATCATGATTTGTTTGGCCATATGCATCAACACAATTAATTAATTAACCAAGCAAATGTGTTGATTGATAATAGCAGCCATAACGCCGTCGGGTCGCCGGAGCATGTTGAAGCTAGCGCAGAGGATGACCGACAACTTCTGCGCCGGCGTCTGCGCCTCGACCGTACACCAGTGGACCAAGATCTCCACCGCCGGCAGCGGCACCTCCGCCGGCGATGACGTCCGCGTCATGACCCGGAAGAGCGTGGACGACCCCGGTGAGCCCCCAGGCGTGGTGCTGTCCGCCGCCACCTCCGTCTTGCTGCCAGTCACGCCGCAGCGCCTTTTCGAGTTCCTCCGCGACGAGCGCCTCCGCAGCGAGTGGGACATCCTCTCCAACGGCGGCCCCATGCAGGAGATGGCTCACATTGCCAAAGGCCAAGACCCAGGCAACTCTGTTTCCCTCCTACGCGCCGGGGTACCTTCTCTCTTCCCCTTTCCGCTTTCTTTCTCTCAAAAGCCAAAAGCAACGAAGATTTTCTTGTGTCGGACAGTACGAGGCTATCTTTTGCCGCCATGAAGCAGTGGGAGCATAAAAAGTTCAAAGCTTTTTTTTTTTTTGATAACCACCCATGCCCTGTTTGCAGCTTTTTAGCTTTTTGGCATATATGTTAAAGCTGCTTTTTGATTTACCATTGACATGATTTGACGTTGATATTGGTGGGAACTTTGTATACTTGTGCATTTGCAGGCTCTCAACTCCAATCACAACAGCATGCTTATACTACAAGAGACCTGCGTTGATGCTGCTGGGTCGCTGGTGGTGTACGCCCCGGTGGACATTCCGGCAATGCACGTCGTCATGAACGGCGGCGATTCCGCTTGCGTCGCCCTCCTCCCCTCCGGCTTCGCCATACTTCCCGACGGCAGGCAGTCGGATAATTCGGACCCCTCCCTACCGGCCGATGGAGGCTCGTTGTTGACGGTGGCGTTCCAAATTCTGGTGAACAACCTCCCCACGGGGAAGCTGACGTTGGAGTCTGTGGAGACGGTGAACAACCTCATTGCCTGCACCGTCCAAAAGATCAAAGCTGCCCTCCATTGCGAGAGCTAATCGTCTCACAAAAGCCGAAGGCGACGAAGCAGTGTCTATGAATAACATAAAACAGTAGCTATAAAATTAGCATTAGTACAGCGAATAATGTTATAGACGGGTATAAGTAAGCTATCTGTCTTCTGATCATCCATCTACATCTGAGATGAGAAGAAACATGGCTTGTTTGGGAGATTGAGAAGCGAGTTTGAAGTTTGCAGAGAGGTATGGAGTCAAGAGCGAACCGCGCGTAGAATCCTTGCAGCGTGGTAAAGAGGGAGGAGGTGGCTTTGTCGCCTTAACCTCTTTAGCAATCGGCAAGGGTGGTGGTTCGGGTATTGACTCATGTACCCGCCTTTGATACAGTGAAGGAATGACTAGTGGTTAGAAAAATGAAAAGAAGGTTCAGTGCAAAAAAACTTGGGGGAATTGATGTTGTTGGCAGATTTATGTTTGATTTTCTTATTTCGTCTCGTGAGCAAAGTTCTAATACTATGTGCCTCTGGCTCTGTTGTTGGATCGAGCTTAAATTGTTTTTGGTTTAATCTCTTTCTGATAAATCACTAATACTAATGTGTTATTAGTTAGACTGACCTTCGGCCAGCAAGGTATAATGAGCACATCACATGTTAGCTTCATGAATATATGGATCATAGCACATATGTCTACCATAATATCACATGTTAGTGTGGCGTCAAGTATTTAAAGTTCATAAGCATTTATCATTAGTATTTATGTTATTTACTCGAATCTGATCGGGGTTATTGCTAAAATATCACATGTAGTAGGACTGAAAGTTCTTAAAGCTTATAGGCATTTATCAATATTATTTATTATTACTTTTATTATTTGCTCGTTCCAACCTGTTTACTGACTGTCGAATCCAATAGGGTTATTTGATGGCTTTGATCGACTATAAACAATTAACAGTGCAAAATTTTGATTCGAGTCACGAACGTTGAGCTTCTGAGTTTCGAGCCTTTGACATCACAAAGTACCTGTCAAGATCTCAAGTCTGGCCAGATTAAACTAATAAGTTTTAGAACATTATATTTGGATGAATGATTTCTTCAGATAGTGTTCAGAAGTCTATAAAAATAGATAACTTTAATTCAATTTAAACACAATAATAATATCCACTGAAACAGCTCTTGCTAAGGGCCACTGCTTTTAATACAGAATCTCATTGACGGTTCAGATTATTCCCTTTTGTCTTTCTTCTCTTGAGGACTCTCTGTTCCCCTCTTCCATCTCCTGGCCTCTCTCTCAAACCTTTATTTATTCCTGCTCATATAATCCTTCCCACATCTATATCCTGACCCTTTCCACCTCTATTACACTAGCGACACTTGTTCATGTCCTTAGAGATGGTAGCTGTCACAGGGTTGATCTAGGGGATAATTTTTCGCCCAGACTTTCCCCTGTGCGGCGTGTTTATCTCCCTCAAACACCAACCAACTCGCACTCGTAGCAATGAACTGCCACGCACAGCGCCCCTTGGACACCACCCTCGCAAGCACACCCAAAGCCGATATCGGTACTGCGCTCAACTGCTAGCGCGGCACGTACCGATACACGGATACCGGCTATCGCACACCGTCGAACACACAATAATCACCAAGTCGTAGCGCCTTCGCGTCCCACGTACCAATCACCCCACTCGGTACGACCAGACCTCAGAATCACCGGTCTAGTCCCTGGTAGCCAAACACGACGCGAGCACCACAATATTACGAGAACTCTTCCCAACCTCTATTCTTACAATATGAATACAGGATATTACAAGTAATCCTAATCTAGACTACTTGCCGGTCGTGGACATGCAAACCCCACGACTGTGCCTCTCGACCCTCACTCAACAGGACTTACACTCACAACCCTCGGCTTAACCACGCAGGGTTGCCGAACAACTAGTATATGAGCCTTGACCCTAAAGGCGGACGTCGACTACCCCGACAGCCTTCCTTGGAGTCCCAGTCCGACACTCAGACTAGCTGAAGTAACTCCAAGGAGTCCCCTTGCCCGACCAAGTTTCTCTCCTCTATTGAGATTACTCACACACTCACATCTTGTTGTTCTCTTCCATGCTCTGCTCTACACAAGGATAGCACCTCCTTATATAGATTCCCAGGCCAGTGTGCAACACGTCACCAACTCTTGGTGTCCCAACTCTTGGTGCACCTTGGCCATGAGATCAAACCCACTTGGTTCAATCCAGCCAACCCTGGTATCGGTCCTACGCTTGACATGGTCCAAACCCACACCGCACCCAGTACCGGGATCCTGCACCTGCTAGAACCCATGCGCTCGCTCAGCAACCCCAA
>JAVDBV010003969.1:0-12753 GCA_032619315.1 Piper longum | reverse complement strand
GGCTTCGGCAGCACGAGTTGCTGATCCCGGTGTGCAAAATTTGCAAGATTTTGGCGCGTTTTTGTTGTTGTTTATGATTATCCTGTGCTGGTGGCAGGGAGGTGGGGGTGGGGGGTGGGGGTGGGGTTGGGTTTTTATGTTTTTGTTTGGGTTTGGATTTGAAAACTTTTTGTTTTTATGTTTTGGTTTTTGTTTGTGGTTGATGTGGGTGCGATGATTCGAGGTCTGTATGTATCGGTTCGCAGTGTTGTGTTGTTCGGACGGCCGCATGTTGAGAAAAAGTTCGTGTTTTTTCGTCTGCTACAGGACCTTGGCTTGTTGTTTTTTGTGCGATTTTTTTTGAATTTTATGATGCAGATTGAGCAGATCCGCGGCGATTTAGCAAGCATTACTGTTCGATTTCGTTTTCTGATCGAAGTTTTGGAGCCCGGAATTTGAATTTTTGAATTTCTTGCAGTTTCTGGAGGTCAGGAATTCCGTCCAGTTTCATCCTTGACAACTTCTTTTACTTCTTTGGCTTGTTTTTTGAGGTATCAATCGGGAATTTTTGGTTTTAGGTCCGATTTTCAGTTTTGTTTGGTAGTTTTTTTGTTTGCAAAAAATCGTTCTGTTTTTTTGGTACCGTTCGTTGTATCCTTATTGGTATTTCATGTTTTGGATCCTATTTTTTCCAAAGCTAGACGATGTAAATCGAGAGATTGACCAAAAAGATTGCATTATTTTGTTGTTTTGCTGCGTATGTACTTCTATTTGAGGTTCGTTGCTGGATTAGAGCTGCTCATTTTGACCAGTGTACTTTGCGTTTCTGGGATTTGTTCAGATATTGGTGTAGCTGCTACATTTTGTTGATGGCTTCGTCCAGAAAGTCTAGGGTCGCCAGCAAGCGATTGTCAAAACTGATTGGTGAGTCACCGGACGTGAGTGAGGGCAACTCTAGCATGAATAAGGGAGTAAGTGTGTATTTTTTGCTTTGTTTTTAGTTGGCAACTTATTGAATTTGTAGCAATTTTCATATAGTTGTTTCCTTTTATTTTGCTTGTATTGTTTATTTGGTGCACAGCATTGGACGATATAATCTAATAAAGATATTTTGAAACGCAGAAGAGGAAGTTGTCGGATATGTTGGGCTCTCAATGGAGCAAGGAAGAACTTGAACGATTTTATGGAGCGTATCGGAAGCATGGGACGGATTGGAAGAAGGTTAAGAAAAATTGATTTCTGTTTCATACCGTCTGTTCTTATTGTTTGACCTTTATGAGACTGTACGATATACTTATCATGATTAGCTTTTGATTCTTAACGTTGCATATGTGTTTCCTTGTATGCTGTCCAAATGGGTATTTGTTTTGTATAAATCTAGCTTTCTGATATATACATGCTCGTGGAATTTAGGTTGCTGGAGTGGTGTCAAACAGGTCTCCTGATATGGTGGAGGCCCTATTTATTATGAATAAGGTGAGAACCATGCAATTATTAAGGTTTTTGGTTATTTTGGATCTTGATAAATGATAGTTATAAATATATTCAATTAGAACTTTGGGTGGTTTTCAATAATACTTAAATAATCATTTCAGAACCTACTATCTGTGTTACCTAAGCTAGTTTAAATCTGTGAATTGATTTCATCAAATTTTCACAGAACATTATAGCAGATGAAATTTGGGTAGAAGAGAGCAGGATAACTTGAGAAAGAATGCCAAATGTGGCATTGAAAAGGAGGAAAATTGAAGAAGAAAACTGAGCTTTACTTGGAATCTACGAGGAATATATCATATTTTGGTAGCTATTTTTGAGATTTCATAGGAAAACATAAACCAAAAAGGAATGGTGACTCCAACAGTAGGTTCATTGAGACTTTCATTCCTTCCTTTTATGAACTTCAGTTTGCTGCAACAACATATAAGGATCGTCACTTACATATCTAACAAACAACAACATCATAACAAACCAGAACATCTGAAACAAACTAACGCACGTTGAAAGATCATACTCTGAAACAGCATATGATGCATCTAAGATAATATCTTAGGCAGATAAAGTCTACATTATTCAACAGCTATTATTTGAAGGTTTCTTGGAAGGTGGCTATTTTATTTAATACATTCTAGATAAAATGAATATCTTACATTCCCTATTTTGAATGATCCAATTTTCTAGCTTGTTTTCCTCATATTGTTCTTACATGGATGCTTCAGGCGTACTTATCACTTCCAGAAGGACTAGCATCATTAGCTGGATTGGTCGCAATGATGACAGATCACTACAATTTTTTGGTAAGAATTTGAGATTTTGATGCGGTTGTGTGCAATACTAAGTCCATATGTTGCTGCAGGAGTATATAGGGAAGCTTCATCATTTAAAGTCAAATTCTGTTCTAAGATTTGTTTTCTTTCATAATCTTTCTCATTTTATGAGTTGATTTAGAAATCTTGTTATTGCTTATGTGATGTTAGTACTATATTATTTAGGATGTCACTTAAATCTTTTGCTTGCTTCTCAGTCTTGATTTTCTTTGATTCTTCTGAGTTTTCTCCCTTTCCTCTAATTCCCCCCCTCCCCCCCCTATTATCTGTCTTACCTTCCCCGTAGTTGATCTTCATTTTATGTGATTCATGATTATCTTTCTGTTTTAACAGCCAGTTGCATACTTGCATAGGCTAATTTTGCTTATCCTTTCATTATTATATTCCTTCAAGATTTGAAAATTTATAATTGAAATGAAACTGGTAGGATGGGAGTGATAGCAATCAGGAAAGCAATGATGTCTTGCCTGTGACACAGAAACCTCAGAAGCGTGCCCGAGGAAATTCTAGCTTGAACAATATATCCAAAGGGCTTGATGAGTCTTCTCCAACCTTAATAAACTATGGATCAGCTGGAACAAATAATGGTTGCCTTTCCTTATTGAAGAAGACACTATCTGGGGGTAATTTTCTAATTGAGGTTGGCTTACAAGTCTAAGTTTGTTAATTCAGACTATAGGTGTTTAAACTTTTTAGATGCTGTTACCGCTGTCGACAGAAAGTTCTAAGTAGCAAAAGCTGATTGGATATCAACTTCTTCATTCATTTAGTTCTTTTATTAATGCACAAAAAGACTGTTAAATGCAGATAGAATACCTCGTGCAGTTGGAAAGCGTACACCAAGGTTTCCAGTCTCATATATATACAGTAAAGAAGGCAATGGTCGGACTAGTGGACGGACTTTAAAACCAGAGTTCGATTCTGATGACTCTGAAGTGGCTCATATGGTTGCTTTAACATTGGCGGGAGCTGCTAAAAAGGTTGGGTCACCGCAGATGTCTTCAGCTCCAGGAAAAAGAACAACTGCCTCCATTCAGAATGTTATAAAAAAGGTATTAATGTTTAGTCTTTTTTTCAAATGTTTATTTGGCTCCAGTATTTGAAGCATGCACATATGAAAAGATGCATTAGAAAAGGCTAACACAGGTATGATTTTGGAGAGTGTTGTTGACCCTAATTACTTGTGCCAGGTTGAAGCAGGGTTTGCTAATACCAGGATTAGTGGAGCAACTACAACCGCACACTATTATGATGGTAGTTTAGGAAATAGAGGAGTAGAAAACGAGTGTCCCCAAGAGAGAGAGTGTGGGGCAGTATATAGATCTAGGAAAGAGAAAAATTTCCAAATGAAAAATTTTGTGAGTAAAGACTTTGACGACAGAATTGATTTTAATGATGTGAAAGGAGCTTGCAGCAGTACTGATGAAGGGCTTGCTTATAATGCTGTTGAAGATGAAGTTGAGGCTGAGGTTACAAATGGTAGAGTCTGGCATTCTCCTCAACTTTCAAGGAAAAGGACTGGGCAGCTTTTTTCTGGAGGTATCTACTTTTTTAGTTCTTTCACATGTGTGTTCTGTTTTTTTTTTTCATTTTCGATTCTGTATGCATCATGAGTCCAGGTTTCTGGCGTAATCTTTTGGATGTTATGACTTCTGGCTTCTTCTGTGATTATTTAAACAAATAACTGATGAAGTGATAATGATAAGCATTTTCTTCATTTCTCGTCTAGCAGTTTGGATAGTATTAAATTGTAGAAAAATATACAAGATTTCTTATATTTATATTGAATATCTTGATGGCTTCGTATGAATTTATCTTCGTTTTTTATTTAATACCTGAGCTAACTTGACTGTTTATCAGATGAAAGTACTGCTGTGGATGTTTTGCGCACTTTATCTGGTATGAACCAACATCTGTTGCTGATTCTGGTATTTACATTGTCTTCTTTTGTTGATTTAATTCTCTTCTAAATGGTATGGAAAAGCAGTAATTCATTCTATGATTATGAAAATCGAACTGATTTTGTTTTCAAACCAAATTATATTGGTGAATCTGGTGATTATGTTTCTTTTCACTTATTTCCTGCACGAAATTATTTTCTCTACTCTTGCATAGCATATGGTTTTATTCCTATTTAAGAGCTAGCAACAGCTGTTGATACATGAGCTGAGGAATCACTTTCAGTAGCATATCATCCTAATAATCTAGTTTGGTTCAGTCTTGTTACAAGTTTTTTGCTGTACATGTGGTCCATTTATTGTTTCTGTATGTAGCAATATTTTGAGGAAGAACTGTTGTAATGGTTATCTGAAGTTTGTAAGTACTTATTTCATGAAAATTATGAAGTTGGTAATGGTAATGCTTATATGTGGACTAGAAGTGGAACAGTTTTATGCTAGCATACTATTTATGATCACTAGAACGTAGACTTTTATCTGTTTGTCACTTTTGAACTGATAACTTTTGAATTTTATTGCTTCAGAATCATCTGTGCCAGTCAAGGGAGATGAGGATATCGCCGAAATTGATGAAAAACCTCATGCTTCAGATGTTTTTTCTACATTTACAAAAAGAGGAAAATTCAAAAGTAATGGAAAGAAAGATAGAATTCGAGTCAGATTGGGAAGTTTTACTTTCAATGATGCATTGTGTAAAACATCAGCCCTTGGCCTGAATCCTATTTTGGAATCAAAGCAGCAGGGACCACTATCAATGTGTAATTCCTGGAAACGTAAAAGGAAACATGTAGGTGCAAAAGAAATATCTTGCCAAAATACTATACTTGTCTTCTAAACAGTGATGAAATTTAGGCCTTTTCTTATTTGTTGCAGCATTTTAATTTTGAAGTTGATACTGATCCTCTTATTTATATCAGTCTTTCAAGACAGAAGTATGCTCAAAATATATGTTTTGTTTTCCTGGTCATCCTCTGACTTTTAGGTTGTAATTCTTTTTTGATGGCATAGCATTCTCAAATCTTTTAGTTTGGGTAATTGCATTCTATAATAGGTCTATTATTGACTTCCCATGTCTACTTGTAATACGATTAAACCTGTTGGTTTTATGTGTAAGTGAAGTTGGTTGACTGAATTTTTTGCAGGTTCCCGAACAGCGGATGTCTCCTAAACTGCAGGAACGTTCATCAAGTACTGAAATTGAAAACAATGAAGAAATGGAGCTGGGTAAATCAGTGCTGCATCAGTCATCTATGAACCTTGTGAACCTACCAGCCAAAAGCGTTAGTAGGCGTAAAATGCATCTAAAGAAGATTTTGGCCCAGAAAGAGAGACAAAATGAGTTTATTGGTGGTGAGAGTGCTGTCAAATTCTTATACATGTCAGGCAGAGTGGTTGATACAAAGGTTTACCTCCTTTCTTTTTTGTGATCCTGTTGCGGTGTGGTTGTACGTATCTGATAATATTGAATGTCTTATTGCAGAATGAGCTAGCACATTGCTTGTCATCACCATTACTGCGTAGGTGGTCTGTATTTGAGTGGTTCTATAGTTCAATTGATTTGCCCTGGTTTGCTAAGAATGAGTTTGGAGAGTATCTGAACCATGCAAAACTTGGTAGTCTTCCCTCAAGACTGACTCATGCTGAGTGGGGAGTCATAAGGAGGTAACTTTTTTTTTTAAATCCTACATACATTGTGACTGAATATTTATTTTTGCTCAAAATGATTAATCTATTATTTTACTTGTACCTATGAAAGGCAAGAATACTCTCTATGCATCAGCTTTAGTTTTGTGGTGAGTCAATTGAAAGTGGTATTGGTGATATGACAATGACTATGAAAGGTATAAAAAATTTGGCAAAGTATTAATATGTTGGAATATGATTTCCTTGTATGATATAAATAATAAACCCTACATGGAACAATTAGAAGGCATCCAATGTTTAAATAGACGGAAAAAATGCAAGTTTTAATTGCAACCTTTTTATCTTAGTTTTGCTTGCTTAGCTTTTCCTGGAGCCTCTATGGGGTGTAGTAATGTAATCATGTTGTAAAGTTTTTTATTTCCATTATTATTGGTACTTTGTGTGCCCTGCAATCAGTTATATATTTATTTCTCCTGTTGGTCCAGTGCTCTTGGAAAGCCAAGACGACTTTCGGAGCAGTTGCTGTTGGAAGAACGAAAAAAACTCGAAGAATATCGTGAGCATGTGAGAGTGACCTATGCTGAGTTACGTGCTGGGGTCCAAGAGGGACTTCCTACTGATCTTGCTCGTCCTTTATCAGTTGGACAGCAAGTTATTGCTTGGCATCCCAAGACAAGAGAACTTCATGATGGCAGTGTATTGACTGTTGTTGATCACAACAAATATAGGATCCAGTTTGATAAGCCAGAGCTAGGTGTTGAATTGGTCATGGTACGGTTCATCTGATATAAATTGTTCTAATAGTATGAACATCTTTTTTATGACCTTTGTCCTTTTAAGTAGTGGATCTTTGCCAATTTAGTTCTGGCAGAGCAAGCTTCTGCATGACAAAAATTGGGTGAAGAATCCTTTTAGGAGTGTGCAGTCTGTATCTTGATTTTCATTTTGGCAAATCGAAATTGCTGACTAGTTTATTGGATTAAAATACTTTTTCTAGTTTCTTGTAATTGTTTTTGGACATGTCCTTTTTGCTATGTGAACAGAGTGCGATGTATAACACAGTAATTGAAATATATGTTTCTTTCCAGGATGTAGATTCTATGCCTTTCAATCCATTAGAGAATGTTCCTAAAGCTCTGTGGATGCAAAATTTCGCATTGCACAAATTTCATGAGAATTATTGCGAAATGAAGGAAAGTCAGCTTAGAAACTGCAGAAATGCTAATCCAGTAAAATGTGCTTCCGGTGACACTTCGCAGGCTTTGGGAAAATTTTCAACTGCACCTAATCTACCCTTTGATTTCTTGATGAGGCAGGCCAAGGTTAGATATGCTTAAGGTCTCATGATTGTGATAGTTTTGAGTTGATCTGAGAAATTAATGTTTCTTTTATAGGGAACAACACTTGATGCAGTTCTACAGGCTAAAGCTACAATATGTGATGTAGTTGCTGCACAGGCTTCTTCTTATGGTCCATGCCAAACTCTGGCTCAAATTCAAGCGAGAAATGCAGACAATAAGGCTCTTATGGACTTATCTCGTGCACTTAGTAAAAAGGTATTTACACACTCTTGATTAACTGAGCTTAGGTTTTGCCATGCTATTTAATTTCAAAGTGCAATTTATTAATTCATTTTATTGGTCCTTTATAAAGAAGTAAATGAATTAACACATTTTAGTGCGTTTCTATTTGATCATGCTCAACTTGTGCAAGAGGGTTGGGGATCTCTCATTATGAGGAATATAAATGGGGCTCATAAAAATCTCGAAGAATAGTCTTTGCTTGTGTTCATGCTTTTGAGCTGCAGGTCCCGGATCTGATGGTTACACATAAAAGTGTACCATTTGGTATTTTTTGGTAAAGTTTTGGGCTATTAGGCTTATCCTCCAGATGAGATTATACTATTACTTTTATGCCTCTGATTATTGTAGTGGACCTTCCGTTTTTTTTCTATTGTCTTGTTCCAAAAGTGCCAATGTTAAGAACTTGCATCAGGTTGAAATATACTCCATGGCTGTGAAATACTAGGCTTGTGCTAGTTAGCTTTTTGGATGACTCTCAGTGTGTTACTGGATTAAGGGTTCTTGTGCTTATGTTAGGATTTACTGATATGTTTTCTTTGACATGTCAGGAAGCACTCCTGTCAGAGATAAAGAATCTTCATGAGGAAGTTCCATTTAGTCAGAATCAGAGGGGCAACTTTAGGGAGTACAGTTCCAAACTTGTTAAGCAGCTCAAGAATGTTGATGAGCAGGTGTATGGTGTTAACCTGTATTTATCGTTTTTTTTTTCCTGTTCATATTATGGTGTCAATCAACAGTATTTTCTTGTCTCTCAGGTGTCTTCCACTTTGGATTTTTTGAAAGAACGTAACAGCTTCTGTACAGATGGGATTTTTCATTCGGTGAGCGGGATTGATAACAACACTAGTGGTCATCCTGGGAATCCAGTTTCATTAGAGCATTCTGGTTTATTGGATCAAGACATGGCATCGTGCGTTGCTGAAATATACAACACGTCAATGCAGACAGCCAGGACGATGGTGAATGAAGAGGTGTGTCTGCAATTTTATGTTTTTTGATAATATTTCTTATTTGATGATTAGCATATTGCATGTGTGAGTTTATCAGTTTCATTTGTCAATAAAGTTGTAGTTGTATGCTTTGTTGGTTTTCATATCTATTCAACATCTAATTTGTTATACTTTCAGCAGCTGATCTTTCTTCCAAGTACGATAACTATTTGGCTAACTGAACATTTCAGCATGGGTAACATACAACCTCATGCATTCATGATAAATGCATCATATTTAATTCTTCATCTTGCATTGGATTATTATTGTGTGAGTTTCATGCAAGGTGGTAGTTACCCTTCCATTCTTTTTATACATCATGCTGACATGAGAGCCAGGACGCTTTGAACAGCTACATGCAACTTTCATGCCTAAAATGTGTTGCTGCAAACGTGGTCACAAAGGCAGAGAGATAGGAATAGTGTTACTTTTGATATCTTTAGATTGGAGTTGACGTCAATTACGCTTTGAATACGACTTTCTTTTTTTTTTTTTAGGGTGCTTTTCGGTCCATACAAACTTTCCTTTTGCAAAGAGCAAGGGAGCTTGCTTTCTTCCCGATGTATCTTTCTCAATAGTTATTTGATGACTTTTGGAATAGCCTTGGGTTACTGTAGATTAGTTGTAACAATTTTCCTTTGTAAAATGAAATTTTAATTAGAAATGTGAGCAACCTTGGTGGTATGATTCGGCCTGAATCCCAAGGAACTTATGAGCTGATGATTAATTAACAGGCCGAGGCTTCAGTGAGAGAAGGTAACTTAGCTTTGAAGGCTGGAGAGAATGACCCTTCTAGTAGGCTGCCTTCCCAAGTTGATACAGGCACTCCTCCGAAAGAGACCTCTCCAACAGATGATCCAGTTTCCGGCCATAGCTCCTCCGCTGATCAGGATGGGAAAATATCATGCATGTTGGATGGGGCAGCTTCGGACACAAAACAAAATTACTCTTCTAATGGCAACAAAATCCATGCCCGTGTGCCTTTAGGCCTGATGTCGTCCTGTGTTGCCACTTTGCTTATGATTCAGGTGACCCTCATAATTATTGGTTTGATGAACTTTCTGAAACAATGAACAATAAAGAATTACTTATACTTATTACCGTTACTCATGAAAATAATTAGTTTATTCTTCCCTCATGTGGATAGTTTCACATTCTGCCCTCGTTGACATTTGTCAATGAAACATTTGCAGACATGCACAGAGCACCAGTACCCACCAGGAGAAGTTGCCCAGATACTCGAATCTGCCGTGCCAAGTTTGCATCCCTGCTGTCCAGAGAATCTCCCTCTTTACAGAGATATAGAGCAGTACATGGGAGTGATTAAGACTCAGGTCTTGGCACTTGTACCTACTCATAGCACCTGATGCTGTTCAACCTGCAATATGCAATAAGGTACTGCTCAGTGAAGGGCCATTCTCATCTTTTCTTTTCTTCCCATCGTCCAGTGTGTATAAATTATATATATCTGTAGTATAAATTTAGGTTACCTAATTGATATACTTATTTATGCAGTTGATATAATAGCTCGCCTTGTTTCGTTCCTTTCAAAAATTTTGAAACGAAACCATCTCTGTATTATTATCTCGTGTCGCGTTGAAGTTAATTTATCTTTTTTCTTTACTTTGCCCACCTTCTGGAAATTTTGGAGAATACGCTGTTTACCGCTCCAATATTCTCCATCTTTTTAGTTTTGAACTTTATCACAATGCAATGTATATCTAGTGGTCTGTTTGGTGTATTTGATCCAAAGCTACTCAATGTTAGAGGACCTAATAAAACTGTTTTTTGCAGTTACTGAGATTGGTCGACTTTCCTCGTTAACAAATATATTGAACATTCTGTCTTTGCCAACTGTAATGAAAATATGAAATTCGTTATGAATTAATGATAAATGATTTTCAAAACAATGCTTTCAGCAGGCAAGTTACACAGCAATATAACAAAATTTCTACAAATAATCACAAGATTAACGGTGCATGACAAAGCAACAAAAGCCCTCATTTGACAATACTTGGATAAGCTGTCAATCCCATGATAATATTCAGTAAATGAGAAGAAAGAATAATACAATAAAAAGTTTCAACGCGTAAAGAAGCCGTGACAAGAACGAAATAATTCTTTCTCCACAAATCCCAAGCAAGAAAACTGCTCTGAGGTTGAGTGAGTCCACGTGATTTAATGCAGCATTTGGGTAGAGATCATTGTTCAGAATGGAGCAAAATCATCCCCAGAAAAGTAGGTAGCAGACTTATTTCTTTCGTTGGCATGGAGATTTTCCATTTTTGAATCAAGTACAGCCAACTGGGATTTGATCCATGGAGGGTTGTATCTGGCATCAACCCACAAGGCCTCTCCAGTATGCTTGTGCTTAAAATCTGGATAATTTGGGCTTCTCTGCAATTCACAGAAAGAGACTTCATATGGTCAATCCAAGGAGAAAAAAAAAAACACTACTTTCAGGAAAGATGACTATCAAAATGTAAAGGAAAAGGCCAATTTCGCTAGTCCACATAGGAGCAAGATCCTAAAATGTTTGGACAATAAAATTTCCTTGGTATTACAGCTCTGCATAAACAAAGGTTGCCACAATGGACATCGGTTATTACTCCTTGCATAAACTTTAAAACTGTTTCACAAAAGTATATAGAAGGGTACCTTGTTCTTCCTGTTATCCCACCACTCCATTGGATTAGCAAAGAAAGCCTGCCATAGCTCCTCGGAAGATCTTACCTGATCACTGTGACCGTTTCCCCTCGTTACACCTAAAACATCAAGCAACATAACGTCCAAATCCAACCCCATTTGATCACATAAAATCCCATCATGCATGAAAAAAAAATTACCTAAAGAAGTGGCACTTGAATCAGGATCAAATGAGGCAACTGGCAAATACTTTTCAACAAAATTAAGTTGTTGAACAACCACCTAAAATCCAGAGGAATGAACCAAAATTAGGGCACATAAACGCGAGGGTTAGTCAATTTGCAATCGAATTAAACAAAATACTTCACACAACCTTGTAGTAAGTTTGAGGCTTTTCGGCTTCCTTCTCAACAACATCAGACACCAATCGGCCCGAAACATAGACTTGGTCTCCTTTTTCCAAATGTTGAAATGCAACATGCGCCAATTCATCCCACAATGATAGATTAATCCTGCACGCACACAATTCATTTCATACTTTTCAGATTAGAATAAGTCCATCTGCCTTTAATTCGTTAATTTCTCCATCAACAGACCCAGAAGTTCATGCTTAAATTTAATCTCACAAATAATCAACAATTTCATCTTTCCACATTTCAATTTCAGCAAAAAATAATAACAGGAAACAAATCAAAAGAAAAAAAAAAGAGAAAGCTCATCCGTTGTCTGCATCATTAAGCTTAAGCCTTTGCTCAGTCACAACCAAGATTCACATCACACAAGCCACAAAGTATAGCCAAAGAAAACTAACACTTTTAACCAAAACAGGCACAATTGAAAGAACTACTAGTTCAATCTCAAGCTACACTAACACTTCCAACATTTTTTTTATTAAATCTGAGCTTCACTAAGAACTACTTCTCATAAACCAGAAGCTAAACATATGATAAGCAAGAAGAACTACCCACCATTTGTTTAAAAACAAAAAAAAATCGAAATTTTCCCCAGTAAACTACAACTTATAAACTATAAAACAAGAATTTTGCAACCGAAAAAAAAGGCAAACCCAAATTTCTATCATCAAAACAAGGCAGAGAAACAAAGCGAGAGACTTTGGCGGATGGATACCAAACAGTGTCGGTGGCGCTCTTCTTGACGGCGAGGCGGGTCCAGGCCAGGACCTTGCCGCTGCTAAGGTGCTTGATCTGGATGGGGCTCCCCACAACGCCGATCAGATGCACGGTGTTGGCCAGCTCCCTGCTCCACGCAACCTCCGCCGGCCGGGGGTACACCACCCGCGCGTGCTGGAAGTCCGTCCCGGCGGCTAGTGCAGAGGTCTGCCGGCGCGCCAGCCGGAGCGACTCTGGCGGGGCTGCCGCAGTGCGGCGGAGGAAGGCGGACGGGTTTCGGGGCTTCGCCGCAGCCGCCGCCGCCGCCGCAGGTGGGGCCCACATGCTAGCCATGGTTTGCTTCTTTCGTGTCGGGCCAATCCAAACTTAGGCCGGGTTTGTATATCTTAATAAAAGGCTAAGTTTTACTTTTATTAAGAATAATAAATTCATTCAATAAAATCAGTAAAACTCGATCACAAATATTCTAAAAATGAATATATATATATATATATATATAT
>JAVDBV010003949.1:0-10159 GCA_032619315.1 Piper longum | reverse complement strand
GCCGGAAAACGTCAACGGCGACGCTTCTGGTGTGGCTGCCGGTCGGGATCGATAGCCCACATGACAAGGAGCATGTTGGTAGTGGTGGTTGCTGGTGTCCGGCCATTGGCTGGCCGGATAACGGCCAGAAAGAGAGTGGTGTCTCCGCCGGGTGCGGCGATGTTGCCGGCGGCGATTGCGGCAGTGGTGGTCGTTGTGGGTTGTCTCAAAATGTAGATCTAGGTTAGGGGAAGCTGCGTGGGTGGTCGGATCGGCCGGTAGTGGCTCGCCAGCGCCGGAAAATAGCAAGATACGGATAGGGTGGCAACGGCGGTAGCGCCGATGGCGATCGTCGATACGGACGGGTACCCGGTCGTGAGGTGGTCACGGTCGTACCAATCCGGTGTCCAAGGGCGAGGCGGAGGCTCACCGGCGGCGAGTCGAAGTGGTGGCGGCGTTGAGGTTAAAATCATGTAAAATTGTGGGGAAGGCACTGGATATCAAACAGTGAAGATAAAGCTGAGTGGACGGCTTAGATCTTGCCACATGGCATGATCTGGTCATCTAACAACTCGTGACCTAGTGGGACCCACCTATGAGTATATGCACTATAGATATGGACGGAAAGTTCGGATCAAGACCATCCGAACTCAAAACTGACCCGAGTCCTAAAATTGACTCTATAGGCGTGAATTAAGGAAATAAGGTTAAATTGGCCTAAACTCAATCAAGATGGGTCCACAGGGGCACAATCGAGTGATCTGAAATTCTTAGACTACATGCAAATGATGTACCCATAATATACCAAATGGATACTAAAAGCTGAAACGGCCTAAATCTAGGCCTAAAATCCTGTCTAACATACACAAATAAATCTGTATACCTCAGTATACACTGATAACTCGTAATCTTATTATTTGCATGTTTGGCATAATCAGACACTATAACATGTTCATACGGCCATATGGGCCCATACTCATAATCTGAAACTAGTTTGGCTTGATCTCGCTCGTACCAACTCGATATTGACCCAAATAGGGTAAAACTCAAATCGGGTAAAACCCTAACACAAAAATGGGGGTTTTACATGCATGGTTAGTACAGTTAGATGATTCCAATATGTATGGCATGTTTTGCCAGATGATTGGATCATGTGTAGTCCGTCTAGCCAGATTACTAAGGAGCTAGCGAGCTTCATCGGATTTTAGAGTTCCAGCATCATGTTGGTCCGTTTGGGCCGAGTCCAGCTAGCTTTCAAAGGAGAACTACCATTTTCCCAATGAGATGACATCATCAATTGAGTCCTTTGATCACAGTTTATGTGAGAAATTCCAAGGATAGAATTTTTATAAGAGAGGTTGTATAACCTAGTATTGGATTAGGGTTTTACCTGGTTCAGGTTAGTATCGAGTTGGTTTGAGCGAGCTTGAGCTGGATTAATTATCAGAATATGAGTTGGGGATCAGATGACCATATGAACATGATATGGAGGATGAGCATGCCTGACATGCAAATCATAGTTTTTGTTATAATATTAGTGTGATTCATACATATCTCCATACCGCTCACTCTCTTATTAATGTAAGCCGTAAAAATGCATGTAACTTATATAATAGGATTAGGGAAGAAGCTTGTATCATACATTTCTAGAGCTTAAGTTCGAAAACTAATAAGGGATCTCATACTTGTAGTTTTATTAAACATGTGTACAAGACAGTTAAATGGACTGATATTGGAGGGATTCGATAAATTACCGCCAATGTTGTCTTACGTATAAAACATGATTAAACTCGACACGCAAGGAGTCAAGCAGAGAGGAGAGTCCTTTGGACATGTAGTGCAAGGTCCAAGCGTATCTACCCATGTACGACGATCTCGGACTCCGAAACCTACATCGGAATCCACAATTAAGTAAAATATTAACACCTCTATATGATGCATACTTGTGGTGTGTGCTCATATCATCAATACACTATAATAAATAAAACGGTACTAAATAAACTTACAGCGAAACATACATCACGCAAATCGAGTAATAATAATAAACAATAAATAAATAAGGAAATAAATACACTCTTAGATAATTAAGTAGTAATAAATACATGAACATAAATAATACTCTAATCACAAATTAATATCATAATTAAACAACATAAGAATATATAATTAAATACGAGTACATAATGAAATACTTGAAGAGGCAAATAGATAAATAATTAAACAAATATAATTTAACTAACATAAAGAAGAATAATATTAAAACGTAAATATATGATTATTAATAATAAATAACAAATAAATAAATAAATGACTAATATTAATTATTCTTAAGAAATATTAATATAAATATTAAATATACGAAGATACTACTTAATACGTATATATAATTACACGAATAAGAAAATAATTAATAATCAATTAATTAATTAATTAAAATAAGATAACATGAACAAAAAATAATACTTATGAATGAAGACATTATCAATAACAATAATTAGTCATGTAATCATTCATCATGATCAACAAATATATAAATGATAAGAAATTAATAATCATGAATAAATAAATAAATAAATAAAATAATTAATAACTAAAGAAAAATACTCATAACATTCAAATATGCTAAACAATGTAAATATGCATCTAAACTATTATATGGGATCTCGAATTACCAAAAATGGGCGAGATACGGTTGAAAACGGGCTAAACCAAACTAGACGAAGCTGAACCAGACCAAACTGAATGGTTTGAACCAAACTAGGCTAGAAAATTGGTTGAGTTGGCTAGGTGGACCTCAACATGATGGGTGGACTCGATCATGGGCTGGCGAACGAGCGGACTCGGGCTAGCCAGGTGGACACGAGGCAGGCGAAGAATGCGATGACAGGCAAATGGGCAGTTTAAGGGCGGTCGTTGCCCATCATAGGAAAACGTTGACGCCGGAGAGGCTGTGGTTGCCGCTAGTCGGGATTGACAGAGGAGGTGAAGGTGAAGCTGTTGGTGGTGTCGAATGGCGGAGTCCAACCACTGGCTGGACGGAAAATAGTGAGAAATGGGACGGATAGCCACCGGGTGCAGCGACTTTGTCGGTGGCGATCGTGGCCGCCACGGTGGTCATGAGTGGTCTCAAAATACAAATCTACACGAAGGAATGCTGTTGGGGTGGTTGGATCGGCCGATAGTGGCTTGCCGGAGCAAGAAAATGGCCCGAAAGTGTGGTGGCAGGGGTGATGAACAGTGATAAAAAAAAGTAGGTCGCCGATAGTGAATGCGGCAGCGCCGATGGTGACAGAGGATACATACCAATAGCCGACCACGACGTAGTCACGGTTGTACCGATCCGGTAGCCGAATGACGGCCAGGGTCTCACCAGCTGCGAGGCAAAGTGGTTGTGGTGATAATGGTGGAAACATTCAAAATCAAGGACATCGCTAAAAATAAATGGGTGGAGCTTGGGTTTAGTGTGCGGCTCAGATCTTGCCATGTGGCCCGATCTAGATGCTCAAAATCTTGTGGCCTAGTGGGGCCCACCTCTCTGGTTTATCCAATATACATATAGACGGAAAACTCGGATCGAGATCGTCCATAGGGGCACAATCGAGTGGTCCAAAATTCTTTTGCTACATGCACATGAAATACCAAAAAAAATTACAAACGGATACTAACGCTAAAACGACCTAGATCTAAGCCTAAAATCCTGGCTAACTCATAAAAAAAGTTATATATGTATACCTCGTATATACACTGATAACTCATTATGTACAATATCATAACTGAAACTATCATATGCTTGTCGGACATATTCAGCCTCCAAAGAATGCTCATATGGCCTTTTGGCCCCCATACTCATATTCCGGAAATTAGCCTAGTTCGAGCTTGCTCGAACCGACTTGATATTGACGTAAACTGGGTAACCTACAAGCTAGTAAAACCCTAACCCAAAATTGGGCTTTACAACCTTTCCTCCTTATAAAATTTCTGTCCTCGGAATTTCTCACGTAAACTATGATCATAGGACTCAACTGAAAATGTCATCTCATTGGCAAAATAGTAGTTCTCCTTCGAAAGCTAGCTGGACACAGCCAAAATGGACCAACATGATGCTGGAACTCTAAAATCTGATGGAGCTCACTATCTTCTTACTAATCTGGCTGGATGGACTATTCGTGATCGAATCATCTGGCGAAGCATGCCATACATACTGGAATCATCTAACTATACTAACCATACATGTTCGAATCGTGTAGCTGGACTAGCTCCTAGGGTCACCGGGAACAATGGGGACTGAATTGTAATGACCTCGACGGGAAAAACCTAGGCTCACCCCTAAGGCTCTATTGGGTGGTCAAGTAGGTACTGTAAAGTACTGTAAGGTACTAGCTTGAACTACATCAAGAAAAACTATCTCTGTGCAAGGTATGCAGCCTATCTTCTACCCAAGTCTACCTGATCCTCATCAATATTACAGCCTACTACGTGTACCCCCGAGGATCTCTGCTCCAGCTCTTACAAGAATAGTAGGGTATCCTGAGAGTCCTGCTAGCATATGGTGGACTCTAGTACAAAATAAAAGTAAATGCTAATGAGTTGTATGGCATCATGTCACCAGTTTAATTCAAAAACTCAAGTGTTCCTGTAAGAGGAACTAGACTACTTACTAGGTCCTAGCTAACTCGGTCCTCTATCAATTATCTCACTCTCTTCCATAATGGAACAAGGGCAACTCCCATAACTCTACTATGCGCTATGACTCTCATAACTATCTATATGACCACTAACTGCTGCTAAATAAGGCTCTGTGATGGAATGGAGGTGAGAACACCAGTACATATATAACGTGTCTCAAGGAGTATGAAAACATAGTCTGCATGGAACTGTTGAGTCTGCATCTAGTCTGTGGCACATGCATCGATTAATATATGCTCATCTCAACCATCTAGAAAATAGATAGTAAGACTAATATGTCTAAAACGGTAAGTGTAAAAATACTCGAGTCTGTTTGGTGTCTACTTCATTTGGAAAGAGAATGTATCTCGAGTGAAAAACTGGTCATACTACTCTAGGACACTAACTTGTATGTGTCTCATCCTCACGTGGTCTAACCTCGGGTCTGCTAGAAGAGTACACTGACATGAGAAAATCTTACTATGTATGTACATCACTATATCTATGGTGGTGTAAAGGTAATTGTGCGAGTCATCATGGTAATAAAACTCTATATAGGGTATAGGGTGGCTCAAAAATATGGGTAGGTCCATGGATGTGTCAGTAAGGTTATCATGATTGGACCCCACCACAGGTGGCCAACCTATGGAATAGCCAATCAATGACGAGCCTAAGAGATGGCTCCTAAGTAGCTCTAGTTCAATCAACTAATAGTAGGCATGCGTTTCTCGATACCGTACTAGTCACACACTTCTAAAAATACCTCCAGTCTACAGGAACTCATAATGAGGTTGGACATGTGTCTCATCCACTCTTCAATGGTGTATGACCTTCCATCCCATACCGATTTATATCACTAATCTTGACTCATATGATTACTACCATTGTGGTAGATTCTCAAGCAAAACTGTCAGTTAAGATGAGAATATGCTAGTGTCCCTCTATCTGATTTGCACGGTTTGACTGAAATTCCTGTCTACGTCTGTAACGACCTGGCCAAACATACAATTTAATGGGCCTAACTGGACAAGTGTTACTAAAAAATATAATGCCTGTAATGACCTGCCCTAACCGGCCGGGTGTCATCCAACAACGTAATTAATAAAACAATAAAAATCCAGCCCATAAGTCATAATCTGACGTCGGGAAATTTATTTAACCAGGTTAGATATAAGATATAGCATAACAAAAAATAACTAGCTATGCCCACGCGTAGCCCCACAGCCACTGACCGTTTCCCATAGCCACACTTATAACTCAAATTAAGTAAAAAGAAAATCCAATTTATTATCCATCACCAAAGCTTGGTTGGTCCAAAAGGAACACCAAGGGGGCTCTCAATCTTTAGTCCGAATCCGCACACCTTCGGAGGCAATTCCGCTTTAGTGATAAAACTACTAAGCCGCATAATTAAAGAATTAAGTCAAATATAGTCTCTATTTTTATATCAAAAGTCTTTTAGTGCTTATAAGCCTATGCCGAGCTCTTACTATGCTGGGAGGGTGGCCGCCCATCCAGCTACAATCCCATGTATGCGTATACATGCTACGTGGCCCACAGACTACAGTTACTGATATTTGCCATTGACTCACTCTCTTGGAATCACAAGTGCATTATGAGCCGTCTTGCGCCATTACGCCCTGTCAATTAAATTTTCACACCCTACCCACCCTTTCATGAATAGGTATGACTTGGCTAAAGTTTGTCCTTCCTTTTCCTCCAATTCATCAGGTCGTCACCCCCTAAGGCTCATCCTCCCTTTTTCTTCCCACTCACCAAATTGTCGCCCACCCAAGACCGGGGGTTCGGCCTTAGGTCGAACTATGACCGGTCGACTAATGATAATAATAATCTTGATGACCAATGTTATCAATTCACCCGTATTGATTCCACCAAATAGTTTTTAACACCAGTTTTGAGTCTTACAAAAAATCATAATTCAAATAACAATTTTTTTTCCACCGTTTTTATAGCGTCGCTCCCAAGAGGGGGTGAAGTTGTCGCCTCTAGATTGGTCTACCATCGGCTACCTACATTGTAACTCGTAAATAGTACCACGGAGGTACCTCTTATAATAGGGGGAAAAGCTAAATCATATGTATCAAAGCAAGGACCTAATCGTACTGGCAAAACAAAAGGAAACCACTCTCTACCTAATGGACACTCCTTCACTGAACCCCTCATCTATGCCAAAATTCTAATATGAGTCAATCAACTCTCTTTAGCTAGGTCAAACTCTAAATGAGTTAAACTGTGTATCTGATCATTTGCTAACTATTTGATCTATGAAACTCTGGTTATCCCATCTGATTATCACGTATGTTGTGGCCATCCCATCTGTTATCATACTATCATGTTCTCTAACTTCTGTCCATGCACATGCATTTGATGAACCCATCTATTAACGCTATCTGATGATACTATCTCTACGACACACATTTGACCTAAGGATGTCAGGTCATGGCAACGGTATGCAAGATAGTTGTGAAGCTCATCTTGTGCCATCACATTAGAATAATTCCAGTACACTTACTTTCCACTCTCTGGTGATATTACCATAGCTATATCTAGTCCTCAATCTCGAACCCTACTCTGCTCTCAATGTTGTGATATGTGGTCTTTGTGCAGAGCTAAGAACATCCTCAAGTAGTTGTCATCCTGTTAGGTGAGGTAACTACTTAGCCTTTACTTCCACAATAACCGCTCTACTTGGTCGACAATAGTGCAATATACGGACAGTGGTTGTGCATCATGGACCGCAATAGTAGGCATTTGGTCGGTGGTGATGCATCATGGTTGGTGGTTGGGCAACTCGGACGGTGGTTGTGCACCATGAAAGGTGAGTGTGCAACTTGGACGGTGGTTGTGGTACTCAGACGACTGTTGTGCTATCCAGGTGCTGAAGCCTGATATGATCATGTACTTCATGAACCAATTACTATCTTTAGCATGTTTATTTCCATATGTCTATCTCCCTAGAGGTAGCTCTTATCAACTCAGCTCAGGTTATCTAACCATGCGTGTTTGATCCAGAGGGGTCGGGATCATAGTGGTGACACGTACGATGGAAAGATAATTTTGAGCCCACATTGGTCTCCTGGAATCTAGAGTAACTATTCTCATAAGAGCTACTATCTCACACTGGAAATCACTGATCTAGCCCTAATAAATCTAGTGAAATATGGTCAACCTTATAAATCTTTGATCAAAGGTAATCTCGCTCATCCTTGATGTATTCCTGACCCTGTCTATTAATGAGTGGCCAACAATATTCTTAGGGAAGACATACACTCAAAGAAAAGGGGGGAAGCAATGACACATCCATAAGATTATAGATCCACCTCGATACTTATCTGCATCCACTATAATCTCCTACAAGTCATCCATCTCAAGTCATCTGTTTAAACTCTCATTTGTGCTCCAAGTACCCATGGTCACTATTTATCTCAACTTCAGCTAACTGAGTATGTGAACACTCTTAGTAGTCCAAATATCTAGCATAGCAAAGGGAAGGTAGAGTCTCTAAACTTATCATGGCATGAGATCCATTCTAGTATACGCTGAAATCATAATCTCATTTCTCATAACTTATATAACCATTAACATTGAAACATGCACTGTTCAGGTCTGACTCAGCACATAATCTTAAATTTTAAGAAAATACATGTCGACTTGGCTAACGATAGCTCCACACACTTCACTTAAAATAAAAACCTTCCACCTCAATTGACCAAGACGAGACTCGGATACCAATTTGTAACACCCTGATTTTGGTTCACTTAAGAACCGAATCAGAAATGTTGCGATCAAGTCGAGTCATGTTTAAAGTTGTCGGTCAGTATGACACGATCAATAAAATAGATCGAAACAACCTTCTTGGTGTCATGAGGATGGAAGACATTATATAACTACACTGAGCTCAAAAGTGTCTGTAGCATTTATTTGCCCTCCGACCAATGTCGACTGAAGATTTCAAGACGTACATATATTATATGAAAAACATCAGTAATGAATGTAACTGGTTTGAAAAATAACTAATATAAAATGGCAAATTGGTATTCCATTACCCACAAAAAATTATGAAACCTCAAGATTGACTCACACTCGGTGGTAAGCAACATACTTAAGCAAGTGCCGGCTCACATGCACGGCTCATAATCATTCTCATACATACAATGATTACGCCCTCACATATTCCATATCACCCGCCATGGTACTCGAGTGGCAAAAGGAACAGTTAAGTTACTGCAACAAATTCCACAAACCCTCATACAATGCACTACCATGAGGTTTGAAGGAGTACTCGAGCGATTCATACATATCTCCATACTGCTCACTCTCTTTTCCATGTAATCCATAAAAATACGTGTACTTATACAATAGGATTAGGGAAGAAGCTTGTATCATACATTTCTGGAGCTTAAGTTCGAAAAGCAACAAGGGATCTCATCCTTGTAGATTTAATAAACATGTGTACAACACAGTTAAATGGCCTAACATAGGAGGGATTCGATAAAACACCGCTGATGTTATCTTATGAATAAAACACGATTAAACTCGACATGTAAGGAGTCCTGTAGAGAGGGAGAGTCCTTCGGACCTGTAGTGCAAGGTCCAAGCGTATATGCACATATATGACGAATTTGGACTCCAAAACCTACATCGAAACCCACGACAAAGTAAAATACTAAACCTCTATATGACGCATTCTTGTGATGTGTACTCATATCATCAATACATCTTAGTAAATAAGACGATACTAAATAAATTTACAGATAAACATACATCACGCAAATCGAGACATAATAATACTAAAGAATAAATAAATAAGAAAATTAATTCATTCTTAGATGATTAAGTAGAAATAAATACATAAACATAAATACTACTCTAATCACAAAATAATATCATAATTATACAAGATAAGATAATATGATTAAATACAAGTACATAATAACATACATGCGAACAAACAAATAAATAAATAAATAAATAAATAAAATTTAATTAACATAAATATGACTAATATTAAAAAGTAAATATATCATTATTAATAATAAATAATAAATAAATAAATAAATGACTAATATTAATTGTTTATGAGAAATATTAATATAAATATTAATTATATGAAGATACGATTAAATACATATAAATAATAACATGAAGATCAAAATAATTAATATTCCAAACATGGTCGACAATATGCTAAACAATGGTCGAGAATAAATAATAAATACGTATAAATGATAACATCCTAACATGCTAAGCATTGTTGAATTACCAAAAATAGTAGAGAAACGACCGAAAACGGGCTGAACAAAATCGAAACAAGCTGAGCCAAACCAAACTGAAAGGGTTCAACCAACCCAAGCTAGAAAATGGGTTGGCTTGGATGGGCGGATCTGAATAGGATGGGCAGACTTGAACATGGGCTAGCTGGCTAGCGGACTCGAGCTAGCAAGACAGACAAGAACGCGGGCAACGAACGCGATCACGGTCAACCTGGCAGTTA
>JAVDBV010003943.1:0-27544 GCA_032619315.1 Piper longum | reverse complement strand
TGTACATAATAATACCCTTATATTCCATGCCTCTCTATATGTGAGGAAGCGCCAGAACTGGAGTTATCAGGATCCCTTGGGAACGGAACGACTCTCTCACCAATCTAGTGACTTACACATGCGCCCTGTCACCGTATGTGTTTATCCATTCCTTTATCTCTTGGTTCACAAGAAAATTGAATAAAAACTATATTATATGGCTGTGAATGGAATTATATAAATAGGTCCGAGGGCAATATGATGTGTATCTGAGTTTTCAAAATAGCTTGAGGGATCTCATCCTTGAGGGTTCTTAATTCCGGAAAACATAACATTTAAATGGCTTGTGTTTAGTGGAATTCTACAAAACTACCACTCAACACATCCTGTGATTTATAAAATAAACCACAATGAAATAGAACAACAAATCAGAAGGCGAGTCCTATGGACGTGGTAGAAGCCCCAAGCGGCTCGAGTCTAGACGACGAGCTCCTACTTTGCACTTACACAATCAAACTACACACTAATGCCCATGCCATGTGATGCATGTATGAAATGGATGCATATGAATATGATCATAATCTTAATACCAAAAAAAACATGATCAATTTAATAAAAATTCACATCTAATTAGCTTAGTAACCCTAATGATGATATTTTTCATTTAATTAACTCAGTCACCCTACTTATGTTATTTTACACTTCAATAAGTTTACTAAATGTACTTATGCTATTTTACCCTTAATTATGCTTACTAATCCCTAATTATGATATTTATATGCAATTAACATTGTAATCATAATTATGATACTCCACATTTAATTTCTATCATTAACTAACTTTGTAATCACTAAATAATTACTTATGCAATTATAATACCAATACATGGTTTTATTTTCCAATTGCAAACATCATCAACTTTATGTAAAAAATCAGATTCAAGTAATTCAAATTATTATTATTCACTATCAATCGTGAAATTAACTAAGAAATTAACAATTTATCGCACAATTATCATGAATTACAAGATCCATATATTAACAAAATTTATGAACAATTCATAAAAATTATGAATGATATACACAATGATTTAAATGAATTAAAAATAAAAAATTGGAAGAGTAAAGAACGTTTTACCAAGATTTGGACTCGAATCGGCAACGATGGAGGCGGCTACCATGGCTATCGATGGTGCCGACGGGTCATGGCGAGGAGGAGGCTAAGGGCTAGGGCTAAGTGTGTTCTTATAAAATCTAGGCTTTTCGTTCGGTTGTTTTCATTTCGATTTGGTCATGCCGACCATTTTGCCACGTATTTATGTATGATATCTAGGTATCTATGAGTTGCCCTAGCCTTAGTTCATTCGGCTTTGTTGCCCCCGTCGGATGCTATGTGCTTGACCTTTCTTTTATGATTCAGTTCAGTTAAGTCGAGTCCAGTTAGACTTTGATCGAGTCCCCCACGTGTCTAGTCACTTTTCATGTGTTGTGGTCGTGTTTGTTCCATGCGTTTATAGTAGAAAAAGCTAAAATGATGCAAATGATGACCGGACGCAAAAACAAAGTTTGAATTTGATGCTCAAGTTTAAACCACAGACACCAAGATGATGTCAAAGCGCCCTTATGCCCATGACTTGCCTTGGTAATTTTTCCATGTTGTATTTATTTATTTATGTTATAAACCATCAAATCTTTTCCCTCTTTTTTCCTTTTAAAATTTAAATCCCAACACACCTCATTAGGTGTGGCACCCATACCTATGACATCACCTAGCCAACCACCCTCTTTTTTTATAAAACCCCACCCTCATCCTCACCTTTCCACTCCAACCCAACCACTCCCCTCACCCTCAACGTCCCTCTCCTTCTCCCAACCTTCTTCTCCTCTCTTTGAGCCCTCTCTATCTTTCCTTGGCCTTCCAAGATGTTCTTATTTCAAGGGTTGTAGGACTTGGAGTGGGAAAACTCCAATTGGCCTCCCCTTGAACAGTTAAATGTATGTTCTTTCCCTGGTTTTCGTTGATGATTATTTTTTGGGTTTCTATTTTGTGTATAGATGTTATTTTTTACATTTATTATTTTTAACATGTTGATATGCCTCTTAAAGAATTTTTAGAGTGGTTTCATGTCATTCTTATGTGCAGATAAATACTTATGATTTTTGTATCATCTGTGTATCCAAATCTGCACTAGCTGAGTATAAAATTCATAACTCATGTTTTAGATATAAAATTTGTATATTCTTGATCTTTTTATTTTCACACGACATAGATATACAAGTTATATGTTGAGCATATCAACTAATTTGGTATGTATGATCATGAAAAAGTTCAAAATTGGATGAAAGGTGGCAGCTTTCAAGGTTCCATCCATTTCCCCAATTTTTACACATTGATATAATTTTAATTTCATGATATATCTTATGGTCATCTGTGAAACATGTTGTGATCTTAATATAAAAATTCACTTTACTAAAATTATCTGAACTAAGACCTGAACAAAATTAAGGAAACATTGTATGCATCTGTTATGTTCTATGTTGATTGCATGTGTTGTGTGTTTAGTTAAATGTTTGTCTAATAATTAGATCACATAAAAATCTAAAAAAAATTACCTAATAAACAAATAATTTTTTTATGTAACCCTAAAAATTTTGGAGTTAAAAAAAATTCATTCTTATGGTTAATTGGATCCGATTTTTGGAGTACATAGAAACTAAGTTCATAATCCTGCTTCTATGATTTCAATTGAAAAACCTATGGAGACTATATTAATTTGTGAAAAACTTATTAAGTAAATTATATACTTTAATAAGTGACCTAATAATGTCTCTGTAATATTTAAGAGAATTTGGATAAGTAGGTAATTCAGGAGAATTTTCTAATTCTACCCTGGTCGGGTAAATTATTGTAACCACTAAATCAGCATTCAAGATTAGAAACATTACCTAGGCCAATTACAAGGTAATAGGACATGAAATCTTAATGGGCTAAACTTGTAAGTGTTATTTAACTATTCCAATTGACCCAAACCCATATGGACTTCTTCGACCCATGGGCCAAAATTTTGAATTTACTGTGCAGTGGCGCGGGGGGGGGGGGGGTGTACTGTTCATACACATTAATCCGACCTTAATATACCTCAATTAACATGATAATCCACAAATTATCACTTGTTCATAATTATGACAGACCCTTAAGGTGTATAGAACTAAGAATTCAAATTTCAACTTAATCAGATACCATTTGGTATGTTTGAAAATTCGCCTCGTTATGTCCGACGATGAAACCCTAAGTACAAAATCAATCACTCAGTAGACTTCTAACACCAAACCTTAAATTAATTTACCTAATGAGGTTTAACCCAACACTAAGCAAAACAAGTTATTTAATATGTTTTGCATGTTGTGTATGTGTGGAGGCTTTGCCTCATCTTCTATGCCATTGTGATCCGATTACGTCGTGATCCGATTATGATTCGGATTCCATCTTTTGTTAGGTTATGTGGGTTGAACTTATAGATTTAGGATGCAAGGCTCCACTCATCCAGGTATGTATGATTCTCTTACTCCACTCTTATATTTGGCTCTTGAGTGTCACGTTTAATCGTGTTTTAAATGATACAACGGTGTCGGTGGCATTTTTATCAGATCCCTATGATACCGGGCTATTTAGTCGCATGTTATCGTAAGTTTAATAAAACTATAAGGATGAGATGCCTTGTTGGTTTTCGAAGTGAAGCTCTAGAAGTATATTATACAAGCCTCTTCCCTAATCTTATTATATAAGTACGCGTATTTTTACAGATTTTACGAATAAGAGAATGAGCGGTATGGAGATATGCAAATTGCACTAGTACCCCTTCTACCCTTAAGTGATGTAATGTATGTAGGGTACTGTGAATGCAGCGTGTTTGAAAATTGTGGTACATTGGTTCCGAGCCACATGGGTACTGTGGTGGGTGATATATGGAAGATGTGAGGGTATAAGTGATATATGAATATTTATATGTTTGTAAGATTCATCTTAATAGGCAATTATGGTATGATATGTGGTTGAATCAGCCTTTGCTTATCACCCTATATGATTCTGGAAGTTTCTACAACTTTTTCATGGGTGTTTAGAAATCCATTTGCCAGTAATGCTATATTCCTAGCCTCTATAGGACAAGTAATCAATTCTTTGATTTTTGACATGTTTCTCTTTTTGACTGGCATAGGCGAATGGATCAAACGGCTCATGGCGGGGGATTTCGTATTGTATTTGTGTTAATTACCTAGTTAATATGAAATTGAGATGTACTATGTTACGGGAACAAGCCTTGAAGTTGTATGAACTTTTATGATTCGGGATAAGTCAATTGATTGTTGTTGTGCACGTATGTTTTATATATCATTACATTATTATTGTGGTGCAGACACACTTTGGGGCACTCTAACTATGATTTGTAAGGTATAAGCGTTAAATTCCTGGAACATGATGAGGAGCTTACTAGATATGGAAAACATATTTGTTGTAGCTGTGTGAGTGTGTGATAAAGAAATGTGGATAGGAGAAGCATATGGTTCACACCGCTTGAAGACCCATGTGAAGTATGAGTGTTAGGGTTTGATGCCCTAGAATTCGATGATGCTATGTTTAATTATTTTATTTTCTTGCACATGTCGGGTATGTGGAACAGGTAACCACAAATTTGTTCAATTTCTCTCCTTTCATCCGCATGTAAGAAATTAAGAAATGTAATGAATCACTTGAACTAAGCAGTAAGAAAAGGTACATGTCACAACATGCAACTTCAAAACTATAGCGGGGTTGCGCCTCTTCTACAGTTGAGAGTGATTATCAAGATTTTAAAACTCACCACTCATAGTCACAGGGGAGGTTCTACCTCTGTTATGGTTAGGGGTGATCATATAGAATCATTAAGTTAAAGAGTCTCTGTATGCTAGTATGAATCAGCATGCATATGTGATTAAACCCTGTAAGGTTGCCCGTCTTAAGCCTCCTCGAGGGTTGAGATTTGCTTTAGTAAAGTTTGTATGAGAGTAGTCCAAAGAATAGTTTTTCAAATTATAGCATCCTACTTCGGTCTGCCCTTGGACAGAAAAATGAGGTGTTATAGTTTTGGTCAGCTAGGCAACTCTTCGCCGGAGCATGACCAAAAATTGGTCAAAATTGGGTTGGTGGCGGTGGTTCTGCTTGTAAAACCTGTGACTCGAGTCAGAATTTTACATTAGAAAACCAATTGATTCAACCGTTGGTTTAAGTCGAATCAGTTTCATGAACCGCGTGCTGAGTTAAGGCCAACCAAGAGTTATGAGCAATAAGGGTCAAGTGTACCTAAGTATATGATGATAATATTGGAAAGATGATGAGAAATTAGTTATTAGAGTATATGAAAGTATGGAGTATATTTTTTTATGTATTTGATTGAAGAATTATTTTTTTGGCCAAATAACGCATTAGGACATATTATAGGACAGTTTAGGTGGGTTATTAATTATAGAACATGTCATTGTGATGTTATTGTGCATATTCTATTTTCTAGAATTTTTCCCTATTTTGTTGGATTGTTTTAGGATTTATTATGAGTTAGTTATTATTATTGACTCGAGTCGGAGTCGAGTCAACATTAATTTACGATATTGTCACCGAACTATTTCTCCTTGCGACATCTTCTCTTCTTCCTCCAAACCCTCGATGCCACCCCCTCTGCTAGTCGTCGTGCTGCCAAGCCTTGCCATGTTGTCGCTGTGCAGCCCCAGCACCCCCACCCTCCATCGGTCTCTACGACGCGAGGAAGCCACAACAATCGTGCCGCGCTACCATCACTGATCCAGCTGCTGGTGACCGTCGCTACTGCCATCCACTCACTGCCTCGATGTCTCCGACCCTCCCATGACCCTTCCCAATTGGAATAGAGCCCAACGCCACCCATCCCAACCGAATCTCGTCACCCTACCACCGACCGCCCTGTTTTGCCATTTTCCGGCAACCTACCATATCTGCCACATGTCGGACCCACTAAGCTAGTGCCAATGGTACCCCATACCACCACCATCCCATTGGTAGTCATCGCTGGCAACAGTACCCAAAAAATTGCCGAAAAGATGTTGAAAAACCGCAAGAACCCTCCGAAAAATTGGATTTGCTGGAATTCACTGAATCTTCTACCGAACTCATTTAGTTGAACCCGATCAAACTTCGGACATCGCTGAGAGCCAAATTCAATCTCTGAAACATGTGGTGAAACCATTGCCGATTGCTGATGATGCGAGGTAAAATTACCTCCAATTTAATTATTAAAAATTGATGATTGTTAGCACAACACGCTAGGATTGATGAATTGACGTACTAAATATTTTTATTGCAAATAAAAATAAAATATGAATTGCCTGATTAAAGTGTATTAAAACAGATGCTAAGGAACTAATTAGGTAAACTAAGTAATTATCGTAATCTAATGCAACGTAGCATAGGAAACGTTATATGTGATTGATGTATGATGTGGTGTGTATGCTATAGGATGTTTGATGCATCATTTAGTTAGTAGGTGTTAGCTTCTAGATTTGATGTGTAGGTACGGAGTAGGAGCTTGTCGCCTGGGCACAATGACATGCTTAGAGCTTCTGCCTATTTAAGACTTGATCCCAATTTAATGTCTCATTCTATCGTGTTTTAATTTTAGCAGGTAAGAGAACGTGCCGAGTGATGAATTTATCGTATCCCAACTCCACACATGCCATTTAACCAATCGTATTTTCGAATTAATAACCCTCGAGGATGAGATCCTTTGAGTATGTTTTCGAAAGTCAAATCTAGCTCACGATGTCTTTGGGTCTATCATATTGAAATCCCTACCCAGACCTATATATATGTAGGTTTTGCGTTTTCAGTGAGATGTGAGACGAGGGAAATTGACAACCACGTATTGAAATAGGGCGTGTGTTTATCAAAGCTAGCTATAGAATTGGTGAGCATCCATTCTATTCTCGAGGGATCCTGATAAATTCACCTTTGCATTTCTCAAGCCCGAAGAAGTGTGGAGGTTTACAAGACTGCTATGCAACGCATGTCGAGACTTGTGGTTTCAAAGGTACTAAAGGCGCATGCATGAGAGTACTCAGCCTCAGTACTCAGGGCCAAGAGTAATACGGAGGATGTAGAGGGCTGAGAGGAAAAAGAATGATTTTCCTATGTAAAGGGATAGTTTGAAGTGGCTAAGGAAAGAGAATGTGATGGAAAGGGGACGCTGTCGCTTGTGGTTGATGGCTCCCATTATTGCCCTTATGAGAGTTCTTGAGGAAGAATAATGAAATTTTTATTCAACATGAGGGTCAATTCTCCTGTGTTAGTTTGTTATTAGTTATTTCTGGACCGGTAAAACTTTTTACCATGTAGGTGAGAACCGTTAGGGAATGAGCACTGTCAAAATTACTAAGGAGTAGCAATGAAATTGCACACACATGTACCTGCCAACTGTAATTGGTAATGTGTTGAATTGTGTAGATAATGAGATTTGGTTGCTATTTTGTAAACTACTATAGATATTTCGTATGTGAATGAAAATGGAAAGTGGAAAATGAGAAGGGCGAACTACGGAGCGAGAATAACTAGAATGTGAGAAACATACTGTGTTTAGACTATGTTTCAATTTTTATCATTATAAATATATATTGTTTGTCGTTGACAGGGTGGTCCATATTGTACTTTTAGGGGAGATTCTGTCCACTTTGTTTTTAAAATAGATATTTCTTTCCACCTTTTCATGTGTTTGGTTTGTTTGTTTACTTGTTTGCATATCATGACATGCATGTAGTACAACGTTAGAACCGAAGCATCTCATACATGCTTTGCATGTTGCATCTCCGTCTTGAGATGCTGAGGGTAGATCTGTGTCGGCTTAACCGAATCTAGTCGATTAGTGAACAGTACGGTCACCGGTAACATTTTTGGGTTGGTTAACGGGTGAACCAAAATGGGGTGTTACATTGCTGATGGCCAAAATTAGGCGGGGAGAGGAAGAAAGGGGTGACTGGTATAGGAGTGGGAAGGGGGGAAAGAGGGACAAGGAAAGTTCGACAAGGAAGGAACTGGCCAAATCGTGGTAGCCGGCGGTGCTCCAAGAACCAGGGGTAGGGAGGGTGGCAGCAAAGAGGGGAAGGTTGAAGGAGATGTGGAGGAGGAGGGGTAGATGAGGGGGATCGGTAGAAGGTGAGGCAGGCGGATGGCGGAATGGTGGCCAGCTGTGGTGCTACAGACGGCGTAAGGTGGGGTGGTCAGTTGGATGGAAAGAAAAATAGAGGAAAGGGTTGACTTGGTAAAAATGTCACATTTTTTTTGCTAAAATTTTACACTCAACTAGTTAATACTAATTAAATGTAAAATTATTTCAAAAGACTCCTAAAAACTATCTAATGGCTATCAAAATGAGTTAAACAAATCATGAATACGAGTCAAAAATAAAAATGGAATAAAATAAGCTTGACATTTGTCGAATGACATGTTCTGAAAAAAATGCCAACCCAAATAAAAATCCTAACCAATGTGTCCTAAAAAAATACTAACCAATGTGTCCTAATAAAATCAACAGCTAAATCTAATTTCTATGATTTATTGAGAAAAAAAAAGCATCATCATAACAAACTCTCATATAAACTAATAACTCAGTGTACTATTGAGTATCTATCACTATTATTATATACTCGGGTATACATGTACCCTCATAGCACATGCACTCAGTTAGCCTTGACCCCGCGTACATGTTCTAAAAGCTGAACCAACTAAAATGAATAGTTGAACCGACCGGTTAGCGATTATAAAGCCCTAACTCAAGTCGCGGTTTTAAACATAGTCAACTTCATGAATTTTCATCAAGCCCTTGGTCTTCAATTGCCAAACACATGACTGAAGGTTGAAACACCACCTCCATTCTATGGTAGCCAAATTCATGACCGATTGCCTGACCGAACTATGGTTGAACTCAGACCGAAGTGTTCTCCACATCAACCCTTCATTCTTCAATCTTTAGTTTGGATGCTTGAACGTTTTCATCACTTGGAGTCTTCATAACCTTGATTCTCTTGATAATGTATTGACTCTAATGGCTGTGCTTAGAGAGTTTTCATTGGTGACTCATCTCCATGAGGTTGAACACATCTATCGACACCATTTGTAAAACACCATTTTTGGGTTAGGGTTTTACCCGATTTGAGTTTTGCCCTATTTGGGTCAATATCGAGTTGGTACGAGCAAGATCGAGCCAAACTACTTTTAGATTATGAGTATGGGCCCAGATGGCAGTATGAGCATGTTATAATGGCTGATTATGCGAAACATGCATATAATAAGATTACGAGTTATCAGTGTATACTAAGGTATACCGATTTGTTTATATATGTTAGACAGGATTTTAGGCCTAGATTTAGGTCGTTGCGGCGTTTAGTATCCGTTTGGGATTTTGTGGGTACATCATTTACATGCATTATAGGAATTTTAGATCACTCGATTTATGCCCCTGTGGGCCCAGTTTGATTGAGTTCAATGTTCGAGGCTCATTTAGCCTTCTTACCTCGATTCCCTCTTATAGAGTCAATTTTAGGACTCGAGTCAGTTTCGAGTTCGGACGGTCTCGATCCGAACTTTCCGTCCATATCTATAATGTATATACCCATAGGTGGGCCCCACTAGTCCACGAGCTGTCGAGCATCCAGATCATGCCACGTGGCAAGATCGGAGCTGTTCAATCAACCCTAGCTTCCCATATATATTCTTTTGGTTTTCTCCCATTTTCATTGTTTTACACCCTTTAGCGCCGCCGCCACTTCGGTTTGCCGCCGGCGAGTCTCCGCCTCACCCCCGGCCACCGCACCTACACCCACATGACCACCTCGTGGCCGGCTTTCCAGTTGTACCTGTTATGACCACCGGCACTGCCGCAGTCGCCGCCGGTGAGGGAATTTTTGGGGTAGGTTTTCGCCACCGCCGCCACCCAGGCCATTTTCCGGCCCCGGCGATCCACCACCGGCCGATCCGACCACCCACACAGCTTCCCCTCACTTGGATCTACATTTTTAGACATACATTGACCGACCACCTCCATGGCCGCGATCACCGCCGGTGATGTCGCGACACACGGCGGCGATGTCGCCTGTTTCCGGCCGATTTCCGGCCAGCCAGTGGCCGGACTCCTCCGATCGCCACCACCATGACGTTCCCCGTCGTCTCCTCTCTCAATCCCGACCGGCAACCGCCCCAGTCACGCCGTCGTGGCCGTTTTCCGGCGACGGGCACCGCCGCCTGTGTCCGACCAGTTTACCCGACCCTAGTCCGCCTGCTTGCGACCGTGTCCGCCTACCCGCGACCATGTCCGCTGACCGCGACCGCGTCCGCCTGCAGGATGTTCGAGTCCGTCTATCCTGTCCAGGTCCACGCAGCCTACCCAACCCAGCCCATTTCCAGTTAACCCAGACCGGGTTGGTTCAGCTCCTATGGTTTGGTCTAGTTCAGCACGGTTCGTCCGGTTCAGCTCAATTTCAGCCCGTTTTTGTCCGTTCTTACACTGTTTTCGGTAATTCAAGAACCAATACATTAATTTAGATGCATATTCACATTTTTTAACATGATTTAATATTATGATGATTTTTCTTTAATTATTATTTTAATTAATTAATTAATTATTATTGTTTATTTATTTATTTTTATTGATATGTTTATCATATAAGTTGAATGTTTACATGATTATTTGTTATTATTAATATTATATTTACTTATGAATATCAGTCTTATTATAGTCACTAAATTTTATTTATTTATTAGTTAAATAATTAATTTATTTATTCGTTATGTGTATGTTATTATTTATTTGTAATTAATTATGTATTTGTAATTAATTATGTAGTCTTGTGTTGTATGACTAATATTATTATTAATAGTGATTAATGAATATTAACTATTTATTTATTTTTAAAGTATTAATTAATTAATTAATTAATGATTATTTGATTATTTATTTGCTTACTAACACGAGTATACATGATACTTACTAGTGTTTGCCTGTGTACGTATATAATATAATTATATTATTATTTTATGATTACTGTATTATTTATGTTCATGATTATGTGTTTATTATTTATCTAATTATCCATGAGTGTAGTTTCTTGTATATTTATTATTTATTATCTAGTATTATTATGTCTTGGATTGTGTGCCAAATGTTTAATTATAAGTTTATTAGCATTGCTTCTTTTATTAGGATGTATTGATGATATGAGCACACAACGAGCATGCATCATATAAGGACATTAGTTTTTACTTAGCATACTTATGAGTGGGTTCCGATGTAGGCTTCGGTGTCCGAGCTCGCCTTAGATGTGCAAATACGCTTGGAGCTTGGACCACAGGTCCGTATGACTCTCTCCCTCTCTGCTTGACTCATCGTGTGTAGAGTTTGATCGTATTTTATACGTAGGAAGACATCGGCGGAGTTTTATCGGATCCTTCTGATATCGGGTCATTTAGCCGTGTTTTATACGCAAATTTAATAAAACTACAAGGATGAGATCCCTTGTTGGTTTTCGAACTTTAGCTCCAAAAATTTATTATACAAGCCTCATCCCTAAGCCTATGATATAAGTACGCGTTCTTTTACGGATTTCACAAATAAGAGAATGAGAGGTACGGAGATATGTATAGACCGTGCTAGTACTCCTTCAAACCATGAGGTAGTGCGGGTGTATGATGGTACTGCGTAATGCAGCGCATTTTTGGAATATGTGGCACTAACTTAATTGCTCATTTTTCCATTTGAGTAGAGTGGCGGGTGATATGGAAGGTGTGAGGGCCTAAGCGCTATATGTATGTATGATTATGATTATGAGCCGTGCATGCGAGCCGGCATTTGTTTAAGTATGATTGCTTACTGCTCGGTGTGAGGCATTCTTGAAGTTTCATATGTTTTCGTGGGAAATTGAATACCCATTTGCCAGATTGTATTAGTTATTTCTCGGACCAGTAACATTCATTACTGACGGTTTTCTTATAATATATGTAGGTCTCGCAAATCTTGTATGGACTTCAGCGGAAGGACAGATAAATGCTACACACACTTGAGCTCAACCTAAGATTTTATTTCTTTCATTTATTTATATTTGATGTATTTTGATGTTTATTTGACAATGTCTTCTATTCTCATAACACCAAGAGGGTTATTTCGATCTATTTGATCAATCGAGTCGTATCGACTATCAACTTTAAACATGACTCGACTCGATCACAACATTTCTGATTTGGTTCTTAAGTGAACCGAAATCGGGGTGTTACACCATTAGATGGAGACAACTCTAATGTTGGTGTGAACTCTTTAAGTAGTTTGTGTCAATCTTAATTAAGCATTCCTTGAGCTTTCCATGTGATCTTTAATTCCTCATGTCTTCAAGCTTATCCCTTGCATTCCATGCATCTTCATTGCTTTATACTTACACAAGTGTTAGTCCAACAAATGATGCAAGATGTTATGATGGAAAGCATATGTCAATGATGAATAAGTCATGCAACTTATGACCAATAAGGGATCAGCAATCCTAGTATTAGTTAGTCATTCTTATTAATTGATCAATACAATTTCAAGCTCATGAGATGACTAAACACTATACACTTATTTATCCCTTTACATATGAGCACACTATTACACATTAACTCTCCCCTACGACAACTCAATAAACAAATCATTACAAGGAAAAGGGTTATATACACATGTCTAGCTCTCACACACACTACATGATCACATATCCTTTATGCTTTATTACTAATAATTAGGATGATAATCATAAAAATATTATCGCATCAATATCCCTTTTTTTATAATTGTCATAACTAAAAATATTCTCCAAAGAGTTGACACTAAATAATATTCATCTCTGCATATGAGAAGCTGAGAACCCTGCTCTTTGCTCACACTTAGGGCTGTTCATGAGCCGGTTCAAGTCTATTTTTTGAGAACTCGAACTGGCACATCAAAGTTGTTTCTAGTTCGGGTTACTCTTGACTTCGAGGTGAGTTTCTAAGCAATAGATCCTAAAATAGAAGGCATGAGCTGGGAGAAAACCAAGCCCGAATCAACTTGTTGGGGAAGATGAATCGGGCTTTGTGAGAGGCTCACAAGGTCACCATCGCCGTTTCATACTCCCATCGTGGCCAGAAAATCACCTAACACGACTTTCGTCTTCCTATGTCTGCACAAGAAGAGAGAAGATCAGAAACTAGATCACAATCTGAGAAGGTGCAGCCCACCATCCATGGCCTCCATGTCCTCCTCTCGCTGGCAGCATACAACCTGACACGCATAAAAGCTTTTTGTTTTGATAAAGTTATTTTGATAAAGAATGTTAAGAGAAATCCAACTGAGAAGGAGAAAATATTATCTAGGTCAGAAAATGCTGGAAAGGAAAAGTGGAGGATCTACAAAAGCACACCGGACTTCGTGAGATATGGCAATGGAGGGCGAGGTTCGGGAAGAAGTGAGGGATGGTTGGGAGAAGGATAGGAATTAGATTAGGGGTGTAAATGAGCCAAGACAGCTCGTGAGCTTTTTCCCTTCAGATGACGCTCGTTAATTTTGTGTTTGAAAAAAATACTCGGCTTGAAATAAATAACCTCGCTGAAAATCGAAAAAATGTTCGGCTCGGCTTGACTCGTAAATATTATTGATGTTACATTGAACTTATATAGTGTTTTAAAATTTTTTTTAATCCTATATAAGTCAAGCACATAAACATTCGTTAGGCTCGAGCTCGACTAGAGCTCAGCTCAAACCAAACCCAAACATAATAAATTTTGAACAAGCTCGGCTCGACTCGTTTTATATCAAGCCAAACTCAAGCATACCTTTACTCGGCTAGGCTCGACTTGGCTCGTTTAGACCTCTAATGTGGATAGGTAATTGCAATGCCTTCCACGCCACTTTTTTACTAATACTTTTGAGGCTATGAAAAGTTTGGAAGTTGGGAATTACATTTGGTAGTAATTGTTCTCCCACGGTAGAATGTATTTAATAATTTTATTTTTTTATGTTCTGCTTCTTAGTATTGTTTTAAAGAAATGATTTTCTTATATATTTGATATGAATCGAATCGATTCGCTAAATATATTAACAAGTTAGGAAACTGAAGAATCTGATTCGAATCGGTAGTAATCGATTTTTATATTAGTCAAGTCTATTGTAATTTATTCAGACTGAAGATTAACTCATTAGACAATGATTCGATTCAAATTCTTCTTCTCAAGCTTTCAAGTTGGTATTTTTTTAACGAGCTTGATTTGAGCCTGTTCGATCTTCTAAGTCTTTTTTTCAGCTAGCTCTGCCCGTGAAGAACGGAACCCTCCTCACACTGATATAGATATTTTTGGTGTGGGATACAGTCTTTGGCTTCTCAAGAAGAAACTGAAGGGCTGGATTCGAGATACAAATCTTGATGGCTCCCCTGGCCGCCTTGTTTGGAATCTGGACGTGGAGAAGGGCAAGCAAATTGAGGAGGAGCCCATTGTTGTCTACACTAGCAGAGTCAAGCAACTGCCGGAGGGGGTGTTATTTACATTGTCGACCTAGTCCTCAAGGATGATGACAATGTTTTCTTTAATAGAGAAAACTGTAGGAGGCTGAACTCCTTATCCGCTGGTCAAGTGGCATCTTCTTGGGAGGATCCTCTACTTGCTAGTTTCCACTCAAAAACCCTGATGCTGTGTTCCTTTTGGAAACTAAGCTCCCTTCCAACAAAAGTGATTATTTTAGTAGGAAGTGAGGAACTTTATTTTATTTTTTTCTCTATTCCTAGTAAAGGAAAGTTCGGGGGTGTTGTCCTGTGGTGAAGGAAAGACTATAATTGTTAAGGTTGACGACTCCATCATCTATGCTGTTATCACTGATCCTCAGACGATTAAAACTTTTAACTTAGGTACTTTCTATGGTGCACCCTCTTTCCCTAAAATAAAAGTCTTTAACCTGAATTTTGGTCAATCTGACCATAACCCTATCCTCATTGATACCAATATGTCTTCCATTCGGAAGGGAACCATGCCCTTCAAATTTCTAGAATATTGGGTCACTTCCGAGAATTACATGTCTATCCTTGCTAACTATAGGTATCCTCTCAATGACCCTTTGAAGCCTTTGTGCTCTAATTCCCGCAACCTGTTGGAGTAACGACAAATTTGAAAATGTAGATAAGAGGATTGAGGAGCTTCAGGTGAAAGTTTCTCTTAAATAGGACTTGATCATCAGATGTCTCTCCCTGGATCACATGCTTCTTGAAGACCTTCTGAAGATTGCCCCTAGAAGTTGAAAGCTCATGATGATCAAATTACTTTGGGAGATTGTAACACTTGTTATTTAATAATAAGGCAGAGAGGAATAGATGTAGGAGCTGCATTCATTCTCTAATCATAAATAAGGCCAACATTGATAGGGATGAAAGAAATAACTAAGACCATCCTCCATTCTTGGGGCGCATCATGACATCTAATGAGGCAGAGAATTCCTCCCTATTCTTGTAGCACATGTATGGCCTTCGGCACAAACTAGATTAAATGGGGTTGTTGGCTTACTCTCTCAGGGCTTATGCGATGCAAAATCAAAGATCCGAGTGACACCAAGATGCCCTTGCTTCTGAAATAAATCTTTATTAACTAATCAGCTATTATGTATAGTACTACATAGTGAATGGCACAAACTAAAGTTTATAAAGTACAAAGAGCAACTAAAATTCTCAAGTTAATTCTTCTACTCTGTGCAAACCAACATGAAAACTTGCACATGCTCCAAGGTGAAGTATTGGATGTTTTCTATAGACGACAAGAAGATGGACAACTTTTATTTACCAGATTGAAATACAATAATCGGACATTTAGACAACAACTAATGATAATTGGACAAAGAATGAGGCACGATTGTCTATGGAAGCAAGCCAGGCCAAGCCACTGGAGAGAGCCGAACCGTTGAGATGAGCCATACCGATCCTCCTACACAAGAAGGGTTGAAAGTCACAAGTACTCAAACTTAAGCACTTGCAGACAAACTTTATTGCCATGCTCTTAATTCTACCACAGGTCTGGCTTATTTTAGAACTATCAATCTCTAAATCAAAATTATGAATGAGAGACCATATTTATAAAAAACAAGGGTGTACATAATTGTGGGGGGCACCCATGAGTACTCTTGGTTGGGGTATGACAAATCAGTACTTTGCAAGATTCATGCTTACATATGAGACTTGGTTTAACTCGTAGAAATAGTTTATACGTTCCTAAGATTTTTCCCAACTCCATGGCTCTACGTACGTGTGTCATAGTTTTTTCCAACTCCAAGCCGTACATATGAGAGACGTTGCCACTTAAAATTAACGTGCATGAGCTTGTGAATGCATCTCTTCTTCAAAGTAGGTCCGACATCCATGTTTATTATCAATCCCCATCCACATTGGCTGCAGTGTGTAGTCATCTTTATTTTTTTTCCCCAAGTCATACTTCATTGTCTTTGGGATGAAAAGCATGAAAGTATAAATAGTGGATCCCACCTAGATGTATGTTTAGCAAAGCCTTAGTGCAATTGTAGATTCTCCACGTTATGAGAATGGCAAAATAATAAATTTTCTTATTATACATCACAACACATGATCACACAACCACCCTGTCATTAAACTACAGTAAAATTCTATTCTCACAGCTGTGCCAACCCATGAGGAAATCGCTAACACCATCATAAAATTGAACCATTGTAAGGATCCAGGGCTAGATGGTCTCAAAAAACAGTTGTTTAAATTATGCTGGGATATTATTTCCAAGGATGTCGTCAGCCTTATACACTCATTTTTTAAAGAGGAAATGGATATCCATGCTACAAATAAAAAATTAATTGTTGTCAATTCCTAAACATGCTAGTGACAATAATCATTTTGACTTCAAACCTTTAACTTATGCAATGAGATCTTGAAAATCATCTCTAAGCTTTTGGTTAATAGGCTCAAGTAAGTTCTTCATAAATGTATAGGTACTAGACAATTTACCTTTGAATGCTTTAAAACAATTAGGAAGAAGAAGGGGAAGGAGGGTTGGTGTGCTTTGAAGATAGATATAACACCCCAATTCAGACCCCTTGCAAACTGAATCGAAATATGAACTTTGGTATACTAATTTATAACCCATTAAAATGCAAAACCAACTTATAGGGATCTAGACCACTCAAGGCATCGAAAGAGAGAAACATGAGGGAATCTAATGTATAGGAAAAACACCAAATGCATGCAAAGAGATTTAAGGCTGGGATCGTGTAAATAGGATATCCTAAATGAGTCTAAATTACTAAAGAAACTAATATTTCTGAACAAAATCCAGCAGAGACTTTCTTGTAACAGAATGCGGAAAAAATTTTCACAACTTGTAAAACCTAGAGCATTCCACAATTCATATTTCCACATATAGAAATATTCAGAGCTGTTACACCTTGTTTACATCACATTACAAAGCATTTACAACTAAATTTTACATTCTTCAAGCTATTAGTTTGTCTGCTCTTCACATGGGACCTTCATCTTGCAAAACAAAGGCAGAAGCCCTTCCAACCCATGTTTCTTTTTCACTCTGGTTACCTACACAAATAGCATAGTTTAGTGTGCCTAAGATTTCTTTTGAATTTTAGTTATAGGACACTGGGGCTTAGAGAATTCCTACATGAAATAGGTTAGTCATGCATGCCCCATATTATTTTGTTTGCAAAATAGAAAGATATAGTTAAGAATAAGCAAAATATTCAAAAAAATGGCTTGGATTTCAAAATGGCTTGAGACCCCACGTTCCACTTCACAATTTTGTAGCCAATAACACCTCCCGAGAACAAAGAGGGAGAGATATACACAAAACAACATAGACCAGCCAAGCATCTCCAATCTTCCTTGTGGTTATTATACCTAGGTTGGCTAACGCTATGACAATGCACCAATATAAATATAAGAAAATGTATTAGCAACAAGTGTCACTTTATCCCAAATAACTAATAAGGGAAATAGCAAAATTGACAAATGGACAATTCATTGTCCACGGGAAAAACTGAAATGAAATAAGAAACTTCTCCCCACACAAACAATCTAAATCGTAATAAGGCTAATGGGGTCTCATCATAATCAGAGAAATATCCACGCTCACGAACAAGAATATATATGAGCCAGAGTTTGGTTGACGACAACATGCCTGTGGCCAATAGTGCCTAACTGATCATAACTAAAACATAGCATGATCTTGATATGGTCAACGGAGAGCATGCACATGCTCAAATACTGAATGCGCATTGCAAGCAAATATTATACTAATAATAGTGATCACAAAATTAACCACTAGTCTAGCACCACAGGTGGGTACCAACCGGACCCCTCACTTAGCGTCACACTCCCATCCACCATTTGTGCACCAAAAATCCAAAAAATGTATAATAAGCATAAGACTTGGGTAGGATTAATTCAAATAACAATGAAGTGCAACTTTTAAGCTGAATCTTACATTTTCAAAAACTCAAAGGAACTCAACCGTAAAGTTTTATTAATCAGGAAAATCGATAAGATTGCCCATAGATAGTGGAATATAATAAAACACTACTAGCTATATCTTACGATGTGAAAACAAAATGCATGTGTCAAGCAATAGATCAAGCTATGGGAGAGGCCTAACGGATCAGAGAAGAGCTCCTCCACCTACTGTGACAAGCACAACTCCTCGCGACCTAACAATGTTGACCACTACTCAAGTATTGTATGATGCATGTGTGCAATGATATGCAAGCAATCCTAGATGCAAAGAATGACATAAGATACAGTATAAAAAATTAAACACACTATATCTTACATCAATCACATTCACATGAAGAGTGCGCTAAAAATCGCAGGAGATTCTGATAAAACAAACAAGGATATTAAAATGGAGATTTCGATATTTTATGAAATACATTTCGAGATTTAACCCACATACTTAAAACTGTAAATTAAGATGTCAAAATGCTTGGAGATTTAGGGAAATTTATCATGGGGTGTCTCACACGCTAATCAAGAGTAAGATATCAGTAAAATTATGAACGATAACTTAAATTACCAGTTTTAATTTAGGCTTAACCTTTGTGATAATTCTATCATTCCGAATTTGGACTAGTAATAGTTAAAAGATATTGCATCGTAAAGATCCGGTGAGCTCTAATGGTGCCACTTGAGATAATGAGTAAAACTCGCTCTCGAACCCATTAATTATGGATTATTTTAATAATTAAAATAATATGATAATGTAAGATTTCACACCAAAATCAATTTTATAAGCAAATGTGGGTTAGATTATATAATGACCCGCCATTTTTCACAATATTGTGGGCCTTACTGGTCAGGTGTTACTCAAAATTTAATAAACCAACCCTGTAACGACCAGCCCTAACCAGATTAAGTGTTACTTAAAATGTTACATGAAGAATATTAAAGCAAATAAGTCTACCATTTCTAACTTATCAAAAGAACTTATATTTCATATAACAATGTATGAAATAATTATCCAATAGTCTTGAATTTTTTCTCATAGCCACATTTATAACACAAGAGAGCAAAAAGGAAGTCTGCTTTTTATCCATTTGTCACCTAAGTTGGTAGAAGAATCACCTAGTCGTCTCTTAGTCTTTAGTTCCAGCTGCTAACCTACGTAGGCAATTCCGTATTAGTGATTAAATTACTAAGCTGTATAATTAAATAAAACAAGTCCATAATCTCCCTATCATTATCTATATTATTGGCTGTTGGGACCATTCCAACATATCCATTTATTGGCTGATGGTTCGGTCCATCATGTCCATTAGTTGGCTGATGGGTCAGTCTACCATGTCCATCTATTGGCTGATGGGTCAATCCATCATGTCCATTACCGGCTGGCGAATCCAATCTGCCATGTCCGTTATTGGCTGGTGAGTCCAATCCACCATGTCTGTAATTAGCTAGCGAGTCCAATCCACCATGTCCAATTTATCAGCTGATGGGTCAGTCCACCATGTCCATTACCAATTGGCGAGTCCAATCCGCCATGTCTGCTATTGGTTAGTGAATCCAATCCACCATGTTCGTAATTGGATGGCGAATCCAATCTGCTAAGTCCAATTTATTAGCTGATGGGTTAGTCCATCATGTCCATTACCGACTGGCGAGTCCAATCCGCCACGGCCGTTATAGGCAAGTGAGTCCAATCCACCATGTCTGTAATTAGTTGACGAGTCCAATCCACCATGTCCAATTTATTGGCTAATGGGTCAGTCCATCATGTCCCTTACCGGCTGGCAAGTCCAATCCGCTATGTCCGTTATTGGCGGGTGAGTCTCATTCACCATGTTCGGGTCAGTCCACCATCTCCATTACCAGCTAGCGAGTCCAATCTGCCATGTCCGTTATCGGTTGGCGAGCCCAAACCACCATGCCCGTAATTGGCTGGCGAGTCCAATCCACCATGTCCAATTTATTGGTTGATGGGTCAGTGCACCATGTCCATTACCGGCTGGCAAGGCCAATCCGCCATGGCCGTTATCGGCTGGTGAGTCAAATGCACCATGTTCGTAATTGGCTGGCGAGTTCAATTTCCCATGTCCAATTTATTGGCTGATTGGTCAGTCCATCATGTCCATTACATGCTGAGGAGTCCAATCCACCATGTCTGCCATCGGCTGGTGAGTCCAATCCACCATGTCCATAATTGGCGGGCGAGTCCAATTTGCCATGTCCAATTTATTGGCTGATGGGTCATTCCACCAAGTCCATTACCGGCTGACGAGTCCAATCCGCTATGTCCGTTATTGGCTAGTGAGTCCAATCCACCCTTTCCGTAATTGGCTGGCGAGTCCAAGCCTGCATGTCCAATTTATTTGCTAATGGGTCAGTTCATCATGTCCATTGCTGGCTAGGGAGTCCAATCCACCATGTCCGTAATTGGCTGGCGAGTCCAATCCGCCATATCCAATTTATTTGCTGATGGGTCAGTCCACCATGTTCATAACTGGCTGGCAAGTCCAATCCACCATGTCTGTTATCGGCTGGTGAGTCTAATCCACCATGTCCGTACTTGGGTAGTGAGTCCAATCTGCCATGTCCAAATTATTGCCTAATGGGTCGGTCCATCATGCCCATTTTTGGCTAGCGAGTCCAATCCGCCATGTCTGTTATTAGCTGGTGAGTCCAATCCACCATGTTCGTAATTGGTTGGCGAGTCCAATCTGCCATGTCCAATTTATTTGCTGATGGGTCAATGCATCATGCCCATTACTGGCTGGCGAGTCCAATCTGCCATGTCCGTTATCGGCTGGTGAGTCCAATCCACTATGCCTGTAATTGGCTGGCGAGTGCAATCCGCCATGTCCAATTTATTGTATCATGGGCTATCAAGTCCATTCTAACATGTCCATTATTATATTATGATGAGTGCAGCCTGTGTCGGACTGAGTCAATTCCGTAACCCGGTTGCACTCGATTCATAGTGGTTGCATATAGGCTCAGACCGACTAGGTTGTCCACAAGAGAAAATACAACATTTTAAATAATTATACAGACCTGGTTAACTTGTACGTAATCCCACAACTATGACTAACGATCCTAATCTGAAAAAGGACATAAAATTATACATAAGTATTTACTACCTTCCTTGTTTAATTATGTTATTTCTTGATTTTTACATAGTTATATTTTATTAAAAAAATTTCTACCTTACTAATTTGTTATTAAAATAATTATTTTAATTACCAAATATTAATTTAATATGGTAAATATGACATCTTTAGTTTATTTATCATTTATAACTTTATAATTTAATTTAATCGCTTGTAATAAGCTGATTAATTATTGACCGTTTATCATGACCGTATTTTATTATTTATGGCAATTTCATATAATATTTTATTATTTTAGCCACTTAACTCGTAACCCATTAGATTAATTATTTTTAAAGATTTATTAAGAGTTGATATTATTTTTTTAACTCGAACCATGTCGAGCCAACCCGTATTTACAAGTTTGTCATCTTCTTTTTCTCCGATGTTCTTCTCTTCTCCACACTTTCAACTTGACACCAAAACTAGCACCGTCATCTTCTCCTTCAATCCAAAGTCAGACCACAACTACTATCTACCCCATCAATCCAATTGCAACCCCAAAGATCCAATCTTTATCGCAGCTATCAATGGAGAACCGGATTGCACCCTACATGGCGACCGACCAGCAACCATGGCGACCCCGACCTGCTGCTATGGCGGCCCCGACCTGCTGCTATAGTGGCCCCGACCTGCTCCTATGGCGGCTCCGACCTGCTCCCATGGTGACTCCCACGTGACCAGCAGCACCGCCCCAATACTTTCCTCCTTCTTGCACCTCAACCCAACCCAAAAGTTAATGGAACGCCACCTTGCTGCTGCAAACCAGCAGGACGTGCTACCCTCCTTCATCACTTCTTGCAACTTCGCCCAAATTAGAGATTTACTACTTCAAGCCGTCATCAACCAGGAAGGATCGGCCTCTTTTGGACGTTGCAGGGAGTAGGGTTATTCTTTCCCACATCAACATGTTCGCTGCCATGAATTTGTGATACAATTGCCATGACGTTGTTGCTGTAATTGATCAACAAACAACCATGAATTGTTGCACGGCAGCAATTTGCATTCATGGATGAACTTCTAGTTTTTTGTAGTTTAATTCTTTTCTTTCTTGTTGATTTCAGATTTTTGTTTCCATGATTATCAACTTTTGATCAATTGTAACATATGTATGCATGAAAACTAAGAAGAAAAAGAGAGGAAAATATCCAAGCAAGGAGGAAGCCGGCGTCTGTCAAAAGCTAAACAATGTGAATGATCCCCCCCCCCCCTTCCCTCCTTATATAATGAAATGACGGCTATGGTACTTTAAAACACACTTCGCTCGTATTTCACTTAGCCGGGTAAACGGGTAAATGATATGGTTCACTTAACCGGTTAAACGGGGAAATAATATGTTTCACTTAATTGGGTAAATAATAACAAACCGGGTAGCTGGTAATTAATTTAAATGGAAATATTAATTTACATCTTCGACATCAGTTTATGTTACTACATTTACAAGAATTTTATGCTACAAACAGGCTAGGGTATTTCCTGGCCATTTCTTGTTCAGTCTCCCATGTAGCTTCCTTTGATCCCTGATTTCTCCACAATACTTTACCAAAGGAATTTCCTTATTCCAGAGTGTCTTAAGTTCTCTTGTCAAGATGCGAATCAATTTTTCCTCATAGGTGAAATCCGATAGCAGCTCCAAGTCTATAGAATTTGTGATTTTATGACCCTCATCTCATACATATTTCTTTAGCATTGACATATGAAAAACATTGTGTACGTCATTGAGGCTTGGTGGTAATGCTAATCTATATGCACAATTTCTGACTCGGTCCAGGATTGGAAATCGCCCTATGAATCTTGGCTTCAACTTCCTTGATGTTTTAAATCTGATCACTCCCTTCCTAGGAGATGTCCTTTAGGTACACAAACTCCCCAACTTGGAACTCTAGGTCCCTCCTTCGAGAAATAGCATAACTGTTCTGTCGATCTTGAGCTGCCTTAAGCCTTTGCTGAATGAGTTGCACTTTTTTAGCGGCTTCTCTCACCATTTCTGGCCCGACTATAACCACCTCGGTAGACTCTAACCAGCATGATGAAGATCTACAGGGCCTACCATGTAAGGCTTCAAACGGTGCCACTCTTATACTGGCTTGACAAAAGTTATTATAGGTGAATTCAGCCAAGGCTAAGTGTTTCTCCCAATCTCCTCCCCAGTCAAGGGCAAGCTCTTAACAAATCCTCCAAAGTTTGAATGGTACTCTCACTCTGACCATCAGATTGGGGATGATATGTTATACTTAGCTTGATTTGGGTCCCCATTGATTTTTGGAAAGCTTCCCAGAAATGTGAAGTGAATAGGGGATCTCTGTTAGAGACTATCTCCTTTGCAATCCCATACAACTTGACAATGTTATTGACATACTATTATGTTAGGTATTCCACCATCCTTATTGATTTTGTGGGGATGAAATGAGCTGTCTTAGTCAGACGGTCCACAACCACCCATATAGAGTCATGCCTTTTCAGAGTCCTTGGGAGTTTAGCAATAGAATCACATGTGTCACACTCCCATTTATAGGTAGGTATTTCTAAAGATTGTAATAATCCTCCTGGTAGTTGATTTTGGGCTTTGATCGGTTGGCATGTCTGACACTTTGAAACAAAATCCACCACATCTCTCTTCATCCCAATGCACCAGTAGGTTCATTTTAAGTCCTAGTACATCTTTGTAACACCAGGGTGTATTGAGAACTTTAAGCGATGAGCCTCTACCAGGATATTCCACCTCAGAGCATCATCAGTGGGTACACACAACCTCCCTCTAAATCTGATTACACAGTTAGAATCTGCTACCTTGTCAGGAGTTTTGTCCAACATCTCATTCAGCTCCTCATCTTTCATTTGTGCTAGCTTAACTCGGTCCACCAATTCATTAGAAATAACCAGGTTTTCCAGTAATCCTATTTGTTGTTCCACCGGGTTGATGGCCACCACTTTTGCTAATATAGCCCAGAGTCTAGCTAGCTGTTGACTCTTGTCCACCTTGCCCTTCTGACTCAACACGTCGGCTACCACATTCGCTTTCCCTAGGTATTATCTAATTTGGAAGTCATAGTCCTTCAAATATTCTATCTACCGCCTCTGTCAAAGATTAAGGTCATTTTGTGTGAAGATATACTTCAAACTCTGGTGGTCAGTGAACACTTTGAACTGGGCTCCAAACAAGTAGTGTCTCCAAATCTTCAGAGCAAAAACAACTGCTGCCAACTCCAAGCCATGGGTTGCATAATTTTATTCGTGAATCTTCAGTTGGCGAGAGGCATAAACCACTACCTTACCATCTTGCATAAGGATGCATCCTAACCCTACCAGAGTTGCATCACTAAAGAGTACGAATCCTTCATTGCCATTTGGCAAGGTCAAGACTGGTGCAGTAGTTAAACTCTTCTTCAAAGATTGGAAACTCTCCTCACACTTGCTACTCCATTCGAACTTGACTCCCTTGCATGTGAGCTTAGTCATTGACGATGCCACCAAGGAAAAATCTTTAATGAACTTCTGATAGTAGCCTGCTAGCCCAAGAAAACTTCGTATATCGATGACTGATTTGGGTTGTGGCCAATTAGTGACTTCTTTCACTTTTGATGGATCCACTGCAACTCCTACCTTCGAGATAATATGTCCGAGGAATCTCACCTCCTTCAGCCAAAAGTCACACTTTGATAGTTTGGCGAACAATTGATTATCCCTCAGGACTTGAAGAGCAATGGACAGGTGTTTCACATGGTCCTTCTCATTATTTTAATAGACCAAAATGTCATCCACAAACACGATAATAAACTTGTCGAAGTATGCGTGGAATACCGTATTCATAAGTGACATAAAGGCCCCTGGTGCATTTGTTAGACCAAAAGGCATGACCAGAAACTCATAATGCCGATACCCAGTTCGGAAAATTGTTTTCTGTATATCCGATTCTTTTACTCGCAGTTGGTGATATCCGGATCGCAAGTCTATTTTAGAAAATAATACTCCGGTTTTTTTCAGCTGATCAAATAAGTCATCAATCCTCGGTAAGGGGTACAGATTCTTGATTGCCACTTTATTGAGCTAGCGATAGTCAATACATAGTCGAAGTGAGCCATCCTTCTTCTTTACAAAAAGAACAGGGGCTCCCCAGGGTGAAGTACTTGGCCGGATGAAACCTACCTGTAACAACTCTTCCAATTGACTCTTTAACTCTTTGAGTTCTATTGAAGCCATGCGTTGTGCTGCCTTAGAGATTGGTGTTACTCCAGTTGTCAGGTCAATGACAAACTCCACTGCCCGCTTAGGAGGTAACCCTAGAAGTTCATATGGGAATATGTCCGGAAACTCTACTACGACCGAAATCACGGACAACTCTTTAGATTGGACTCAGACTTCACTAGGTTAGCCAAAAAGGCTTGACTACTCTCACCGAACCACTCGGTTGCCTCACTGATCAACAAGATATAAGAAGATAGATCATGCGATGACCCTTGGAAAATGACCCCGATCTCACAATTACAAGGTTTTGTCACCACTCTCTTCCCTTTACGGTCAAGAAAAGCCTGGTGTGCAGACAACCAGTCCATTCCCAAAAGTACATCAAACCCTTTTACCCCAAACACGATAAAATTCCACACATAGGGTTTCCCTTGTATATCTAAGGATAGGTTAGTCACTCCTAAAGTTGTGACTTCACCGTCCCCAATTGCAGTGGTGACTCTATAAATCTTGGATAATGAAGATGTTTGGAGTCCTAAACTCTCAATTAATCGGGATCAAAGGAATGAATGTGTACACCCTGAGTCAAAGAAAACATCCACCATAACTCCTTGAATTAGAATTTTACCCCGAACTGTGTGGTCATCCTCGTCAGTGTCCTCGATTTCGACCACATAAAGTTTCGCCTTCCCTTTGTCCACCAATTTTGTAGGTGCCAGGTAGCCAATAAGATCTAGTGCCTTCCCCTTCTCAGGCTGCTCCTGTTGTTGCTTCAAGGGCTTACTTCACTCCTTTTGCATGTGTCCCATCCTTTCACAGTGTTAGCACCGACGGGGCTTGTTGCATGACCATGAATTCATTTTTCTGTAATTTTTACATTGTCGATACAGAGACTCCTCAAACTTCCTTTTGAGGTTCCCGACACTCCTTTGGTAGTTCTGCTGCTGTTGTCCTGTGGACCAGTTTTGACTACTACCATAGTTGGCATTCTTATGTTGCATAGTAGCCTTCCCCTATTTTTGTGCACGGTCATGCTCGTACACCAACTCATGAGTAGTGGCTGCCTCGATCACTTTGGTTATGATGCCCCTTGGCACCGTAGCAATCATACTCCTCAATTCTGGCTTCAATCCCCAGAAGAATTTGTACGCTCTAGCCTTATCAGTTGCAAGAATCCTAGGTGCAAATTGCTCCAACTGTAAGAAATTCTTGGCATATTCCCAAACCGAATGCTCCCTCTGAGCCAGAGTGGTGAATTCCAATACTTTCTTCTAAACAACGGACTCAGGAAAGTATTGTCCATTGAAAGCTATTACAAATTCTGCCCATGAGATGGATGAAATCTCATGTTGATGGAATGTAGTCTTTTCCATGGACTTCCACCAGTATGAAGCTTCTTCCTGAAGCATGCATGTTGCCAACCTCACTTGATGGTGGTGGGGCACAGAGAGAGCTCTAAACGCTTTTTCAGTAATGTCTATCCAGCTCCCCGCCTTCATTGGATCAGTCCCTCCAATGAATACCACAACTCCATTCTTCCGAAACTTTTCCACAATGTAACGGTCACTATCATCAATAGCTAGCGGCACCACTTGTTAGACTACCGGTGGCACTAGGTTTGGAAGCTCCCCTCGCTCGCCCGAGTCAGCTAACCCTGCCCGCCCTTGGGCACTCCCCTGATCA
>JAVDBV010003942.1:0-10859 GCA_032619315.1 Piper longum | reverse complement strand
GATCCGGGTCGGCTTAACCGAATCTAGTAGATTATCAAACGGTTCGGTCGCCGGTAGCATTTCCGGGTCGGTTCAAGGGTGAGCCGAGTCGGGGTGTTACAGCGGTTGATGGCGAGGTCGCCGGTAGTGGGTGGCGCAGTAGCATAGAGGGGATGGGGGAGCAAAACAAAGTCTGGGAAGAAGAAAGAAATGGGTATGGGGTAGTTTTGTAAATAAAACTTAACTCGCTCCCGACTTAAGTCAATAATAATAAATAAATTCTTAAAAATATAAAATAAATATGATAAAATATACTCAATAAAATAAAATAATATGTTCTAGACCTATTAACTCACCCAAAAATAATAAATAGCGCGTCCTAACGTGGTAAACAGCTTAAAACTAATCTACGATTCATTATATATATAAAAAAATAAACTGGCATACTCTCATATATTCTAATAACTCTTTTTTTTTTGCTGTATTGATGACATTATTATTATATACTTAAGTACACATAACCCTCATGGTTCATACACGTGATTGGCCTCGGCTTAGCGCACATGTATAACTTTACTAAAAATAACGGTCGAATCGAACGATTTTAATTATAAATCCCTAACTTGAGTCATGGGTTTTATAGCATGTCTCTTGATATTTATCTTTTAGTTTGTTTATCTTTTTGTTATTATATTATGGCTAATGCTTTGAAAACTTGTATGTTATCTTCTATCAGACTTGAGTATTTTTATTGTGGTTGGGACATGGTTTATAGCATACATGTGGTATGACTGTATGTTAGAGTTATAATATTAGTATCTATTTCGATCATATCTTATTTTCATTCCATTGCAAGTAGAAGTATACGAGGTTGTTGTATGTCATTTTACGCATTCACGCATTTTATTTGTCCTTTTTTTTTTAGGCTCTTGGACTAGTTGCTTAGATCCTTGTTGTTTGGTCTAACGCATTGATTGGTTCCTCCATTTTTTTTTTAGACTCTTAGATTAGTTGTTTAGATCCTTGTTATTTGGTCAATGTATTCATTGGCTGTGATTCAAGTTGAATGTAAGATTTCGGTTCGGTTCCTTGGGTGAACGGGATTGGGGTATTACCTACGGTGAGGGGAGGGAAGGGGGCGATGAATGCTTGGTCGGAGAAGGGATCATCTTCACATCAAGAGAAGAAGACAGCTTGGAGAAGTCCGGCAGGAGTAGGTCGAACTACGAGGGTTAGGCCGACCTCTCACGGTGGTGTTGGTGGTAGCATAGCTTGTAGAGCTGGTAATAGGGGAGCAGTTGGGGGAGCAATAAACCATCTCTCCCTCCTCCTCGTCGAAGAAGACGGGCGGCAAAGACCTCTGTCTGGCTTTACTCAGTGGCGGCACCAATTGGAGCTGGGGATGGGCCTTAATGGTGGGAGGAGGGGTGGTCGGCAGCGGTGGGAGTGCTGGGGATTGGGATTCCCCAACACTCTAAATTGATTTTTTTACCCACATCGGAATGCAAATTTTTCTTATCTAAATAAATCAAAGTTTATATTGATGACTATTTTTACTTCTACGCATTATATTAAAATTAAAACTAATTAATTTGGTAAGATAATAAGATACATTTTTGGTCGCACATCTACGGCTCTTCCAAGTTCCTTGCATATGTAAATAAAAATAAAAAACTAAAAAAAATTAAAAGTTCCTTGCATTATGCTTTATTTCAAGATGAAAGAAATCAACATCCCTTTGATGAAGTATGCTAAAATGATAAAATCAGGAGGTATGAATCAAATGCAGTCAATAAAATATAAAAAACATGAAAATTTCGCTCAAACTTGTTAAACTAGTCAAAGACCGGCTGAATATTTTATAAACTTATTAATCACACATATTAAGAATATTTAAAATTATTTCTAAAAATATTATTACATATTAAATTTAAATAAAAATTTAATATCTATTTAGCTTTGATAAAATACTTTTTTTTAAAGACCAATTGTTGTATACAAATATTACAAGTGGGTTTAATTTTATATTAAAATAAGTAATAATTTTAAAAAGTATTGATAAATAAAAATTACCATTTGATAAAAAATATAATGATAAAATAGAATTTATCATTTTAAAATTTTCAATTGTGATTAAATTATATTTAAAGTTTCCGTAACAATAACTAATAATAATTGAAAAAATAGAAATAATAATTATGTATATCTCATTAAGTAGCAAACTTTGATTTGATTAATATTATTATAATACATAAGTAGAAGTTTAGCGATTCTTATAGAATTCTCAATAAGTAAAAATTATAATTTGACTAAATTTTTTTAATAAATTTACAATTTTTTTAAAAAAAATCATATTCGATTAGAATTAAACTTTAAATTTTTCCTAATGTTAAATGATAATAAATAAATAAATGAAAATAATCATATGCAAATATTAAATAATAAACTATAATCATTAATATAATTAATAATATATTACTACAATTCCACAATTTTTTTGAATTCTTAATTTAAGTAGGATCAAGCTCCAAAAATTTTCCTAACAAAGTGATAATCTTATGAAAGGTCTTACAAATACAGCTGTAACTTGTAAGAACCAATTATCTATCATCAAGATACTAATTAAATATCATTAATTGCATTTTAAAAAGTTAGCAATAAATGGGTAAAATTTTCTAAATTTACAAAAATAAGGCATCAGACCCATAACGACATGGTGCCAAAATGAGCCACAACTAAAAAAGAAAAAAAAAGTTCCAATGCTTTAATATAGAAAGAAGGTTGAAGCAGTATTATTTGATATGTTTTATAAAAAAAATTGTAAATATTTAATGTATTTTGTGTTCAAATAATCGTAATTACCTTTGAGTGAACTAATTTTGTGCTTTTTATCAAATGCAAAAAAAAAAATCTTTTTCTCCTATCCCTTAAAAAATTTAAAAAATAATAATTCTTTCAAAAAAAGAAAAGACCTGGGTGACCCACTTGTATGCACTAAGTGACCCTCTAGTAACCATGATTATTCTAAACTCCCAGGCAATTATTGTCCACAATCTAATAAATTCAATATAACTTTCTACATAAAATATAATTACCTACTACTTAAGTAAGGTGTCATTTATTTATGATTTTTTTGCCAGCCTAATAGACAGACCCTGAAAGTAGAACCTTGTAGCTTTGTGTTCATAATAAACTCATCCAATCATTTTTGAGCCCCATGACACTGCCATTATTTTGCTATTTTTTTTTAATTAAAAATACTTGCATTAACACAAATAAACACCTTATTGTTATTTTTATTAAATGAAGGGATACAATTTTTTTTCTCGAATGTTCACCCTCCGGTCTAAACTTCAGAACATACAGCAAAAATTGTGAAAAAACAAAAAAAATGAAAGTCTTGTAACTTGTTAGTCTTCAATTTTAAAAAAAAAAAACACTTGAAAGTAAAACTCTACTAAATGAGAACAATCTATCCTCTCTAAGAACATCACTGGACTGCATTGGAAGCATTGCAAAGTACAATGCATAAAAAGCTGCAAAGACTATGGTCGTAGAAGCTCCATTACTCATTATTGCTACATGCTATTTATTGTTAATAACGCTGTTGCCTCGTCTTGAAAGAACTTGGACAAATACTAGACACCAATAATCTAAAATTCACTATGCACCTCTTCTCTGCACTGTTCATGATAAAATGGAAAGCTATTTTGCCAGGCAATATGAAAAAAGTTCAAAAGAACATTTGCTCACTTACAGGCTGAGATGAATACATTCAGCAGGCAAGAACTGTGAAAGCATGGTAATGTTCAAGGTAAAGTCATGCAAGATACCGGTACAACTTCCTGTCTGCCTTGTCCCTCTCTAAGAACTCCCTTTCAATAAGAGATTCAATTCTCTTTTTAATGACAACCGGATTGGGCAGAAAGCGTGATTGTAACTGTTTCGTGACCTCAGCAACAATATTGTTGTGATCCAATACCCGTCGAGACTTCATGATCCTTACTATTGCTGCTTCAATCTGAGGCTTCCTATCTTCCTCCACTTTTTGCCGAGTTTCCTGCTTTTCTGGCTCAGACTCCTTTTGGGCCACAACTGTTCCTATTTTAACTTTGTAAAATTTGCAAGAAAATTTATCATTAAAGAAGAATGCATCATCTTCGGCTATGTCTCTCCCCATTGGCTCCTTTCGAAGGATATTTTTTCCCTTCACACAGGCCAATGACTGAAGACACCTCTTTAAATCTGATGTTGGTATTTCTGCCGCCTGCTCAATCTCCTTGTAGCTTAATCGGTCAGATGAGTTGAATAGCATAAGGATGCACATTTGATAAGTAGAAACATTCAGTTCATGCTTCTGACCCTTCCCAAATGTTGCCTTGAGATCTGCCGTACCCATATTTGTTTGCCATGATAATCTCCGACCAGTGTGTGTTCCCAGGTAATATGTTCTGAACTTTTCACACACACCCAATATTTCTGCTGGCAAATTGCAGGGCGTGCTAGGCTGAGTTGGCCATGAGCCAGTGGTTAAGACCTGCACAGCCAGTGTGGGACAATCAGCAAAGGCCTCAGGAGGTTGGCTTGCATAAAATCCTTGCATTGTGTCCTGGGATGTTTTCATGTCCGTAAACATACCTTCCAATTTTGAAGTAAATTGGTATCCACACTCAGTCTTGAGCTTCACAATCAAGCTTCTCTCAGCATCATCGGTAACTGTTTTTCCAGAAAGGAGTCTCTTTGCCAAATGTTGCTTGTAGTATTTCTCAAAAACATCTTTCTCTTGAAGGTAGCGGAAAAGCATCATGACTTTGTCAAGGACAATCTCAACATCCTCTTCACTGAAACCCTTCAGGCCTTTGCGAAGCTTATCATCAACAAACAACGAAATAAATTCAGGGGATCTGGTGTTCAAATTTATAAAATATTCAAAGGATGAATTCAAAGCATTTTGAAAGGTCTTGTCATTGTTGAATGCTGTTGTGATGACTTTATCATATTTATCTTTCTCATCCAATAAACGCTGAACAAAATCCACTGGATCCTTCAACTTCTCAGGATCTGTAACCAGTTGTTTCCCAGTTTCTCTAAGGTGAGCAGTCATCACATCTCTAATAGTAGAAAGCCCATCAGAAACCCGACGGAATAAAGCATACATCCGTGCTAGGTCATCATATTTGTCATGAACAAGCAAGCTGACCAAACCAGAGTTCTCCATGTGAACTAATCTCTGCATGTGATTCGCAATCATCTCCTTTTCAACCACACTGGTGATTTTGGATTCACTTCTTGAATCTAGATAGTGAGAAACTCTCTCTATCTCCTCATTGAGTCTCCTTTCTGCTTTCTTCAAATACTCGCCACAGTCACAACGTTCAATAAATTGCTGAGACTCGAGACTATAAAAATTGGCGGAGACCTCCAAGAAGGGTCTCTCAAAGTCCTCTTGGTAAACAGACGATCCCAAATCCATGAACATTTTTACGATGTTCCTCATCAAACCACGGTCAATAACTTCGCCAGTACGCTCTTTATGCACAAGCTCTAAGAGTGTGCTAAGCAGTCTTGTCTGTATTTTGCAGGAATGTACAATGGTATCCCTCCAAAGATTCAAACCCAGTTCATAAACTGGGGTTTTGTGATGACTAGGGACAAATGTTCGATCCATATACATCAATATGTCTCGAATCATTTGCAGCGCCTTATTGTGCTCTCCCCATTTTCTGTTGAGCTCCTCCAGAAACAACCCTCCTTGTGCATCTTCTATTGATTTGGATATTTCTTTCAAATGCCACGCCATAGTGGTAACAAGCCCATTGTATAATTTCTCTCCATACTTATGAAGAACCATATTGTAAGCATTTCTGAATTTAAAACCAAAAGTTACTCATCAGAAATGTAACCAATTACATCACACAAATCTGCGATAATAAGTATCATCCATTGATCATTCTCTCAATCATATTCAAAAGGTGCCATAAACCCCAAAGTGTCACATTTATACCCTAGATGCCACACTTCCTATGCAAGGCTACAGATAAAATTGATTAAATATTAAACTCTCTTGAGATCATTTACCTTTGCATGTTACAATATGATGATGGTTTTGAATAGAATTAACGTAGTCATCTTTCATTAACAAGCATATTATAAAAAAAAAAACCCAAATACAATCATATTGACTAAATTTATCAAAACAAAATTCCTAAAAATAAAGTAACATGTATCTAATTATTTACAAATGGCAAAATTTTGGAAGGTCAGATGCCCTTCTTTACGCCAACCGTCCTCCTTTATCTAGGCTTAGGACCAACAATGCTCAAGCGTGGGTGGAGTTCAATTATAAGAACCGTTAAAAGAAGAAAAAAACATGTGAAAAAATTATACATATTAAAAGGCATAGGATTTCTAGGTGCCAGTATGCTATACATGTTTCCAATCTACATTCAAGGTTTGCAATAATCCACTAAGCAATAAACTGATAAAAAAATTCACTCGACAAATTAAAGGTAAACTCACAAAACGCTTACTAACATTAAATAATTAATCTAAACAAAGTAATTAAGAACAAACATGGAGAACCAACACAGTCTAATGGATTAATGAGACTAAATAACTGATTTCCCATAGATGGATTAATGAGTTTAAACCCCAAACAGATGGGGTGGACAATTTTTCTGGTGACAATTCAGATCTTATCGATTGCCGGATATCAGCAAAATAGGTAAAATCGATTTCACAGGTGAGTTTCGTTTCAACAAGACTTACAGCCAAAATGGTCAGCTTATAAATATCTGATAAGCAAATCTTACCAAAATGGAACATTTTATACCGTATAGGATCAACTTGAAATATTAAATAACATAAATTACATATATCAAAATAATGGATGATTTTTCTAGCTTCGACTGGTCTTGATCCATCTAAGGATAAGAGCATTCATAATAGGTAATCTACAGCCATGTCGGGCAATGTTATGTCCAGCAAGGTCATGCTTACATAACTACATCAAGCATGGCAAGTGCACTTATTTCATTTCAATTATCTACAATAATGGGACTTTTGCCTTACATTGCCAAACAATTCATTTCATAAATTGCCATACACCCCACAGGTTTCTGATACATGAAGGACAGAATTGAAGCCGTGGGATTAAAAGGAGCTCAAAGTTGTAGTGGATATCGTGTTGGCAAGGCATTTTTCAGCCTGATTAAAGAACGTGGTGGCTCAAAGCAATCACACTCTCACCAGCAAGTTGATTCATCAATTATTCCAACCTTGAACATGTCAAGCACCTTTTTATGGCTGCAATGTCCAACAACTCTACAGTTATATGCTTTTTGCAAAACAGGTGCGGGTACTAACTTCTAGCTGCTGCTTCAAGCATCTTTCTTGCCTCTAGGAACCTGTTTCTAATACCATTCATCATACTTGACCCTCTCGTTTTATCAATCATCATATAAACATTATAAATTTCGCCGTTGCCATCTAACCAACATGATTTTATATCCCTGTGTGAAGAAAAAAATTATCAAATCCAGAATTGCCAAGAGTCATGAGTAAAATCAACATTACATGACCAACAACTAGAAGCCTTCATATTAGTGGTACTCATAACTATAGAGGAAGAAAAAAGATATGAACTCCTATATTTTAAAAATGCCAAGCTAATTTAATCTTCCATAACTATTCCACACGATGAGAAAGCTTATCCATGTAAAAAAATGAAGTCAAACCAAGGTTCATAATTATGAATTCGATTTCATCTCGGGAGATCTTGGAGACATGATTTTAGTAATAATTATGTAAAAAATTATTAGTTTTGTAAATAAAAAAAACTACAATTAGCATACATCTAAGGCTCAACAGCAACAATAGTATGACACTACGCTAAATAGATGTGAATGGACAAATATTTATACATGTGGGCAAGTTGAATGGATATATATTACAGCTTAGATTTATTGCACATGCATATTTGCTCTTAATTGGCAATGTAGAGTTGTAGCTTTTTGACCTTTATATTTAACTTAGATTAAATGGACAAACTTTGACTCATTGGACAAGTTCAGTCAAACTTGTGGACTAAATGGATGACAATCTTTTGGACATCTAGACATCCGACCATAACATTATTGGTATGAACAGTTAAATGAGTAAATGATACCCTTCTAGCATTCTAGCTGAGGGTAAAATCAAAATGTCACTTTTCAAAGAAAAAATTCTAGCATCAATTCCCCTCTTCTCCGTCCCACCCAGCCGCCTCTTTCCCCTCACCCTCCATTCTTGGTTCAGCCTGAAAATGACTCAACTACCGTTCTTGCCATCAAGATACCATGGTCATCATTTTGCAGCAGCCGCACCGTCATTTCACAGCCACAGCCGCTGCCATCAGGGCCATCTTCAGGTCTTCTCAACGAGAAAAAAACACGACGACAATTGGAGCGTTCATTGATTCCAGTCATTCATTTGCTTGGGAACAGACAACACCAATACCAAAGTTCACATCATGTGTTTCCATTTCCAGAAGCTAAAAAGTTAAAAGCTAGCAAGCAGCAACTAGCAAAATGATAAGGAAAAAGGAGTCTTTAAAAAAAAGAGAGAGAACAAAAATTTCAACTTGATCCATTCTTTCATAAAACAAGCAAGTAGGCAACACCAAAACAAAGCCCACTGCAGGGAGCTATCAAATGATATATCACAAGCCATCTGGAGAAGATGCGAGGACATAATAGAAGTCACTTTAGGGCCGTTTTTCCATAGCAACCACGATAGGCCATAGTGAAGGATTGGAAAGGAAGAAAACAAGAGAAAGAAAGGCAAAGTTTAGTCTTTTCTCTCATATTTTTTTTCTCAAACGAAAACAATATCCACATCAAAAATGCCAATCTTTATCATTTGAGAAGTGTCATGCATATAAAAATGTAATTAATCTTCTTCGCGGAGATAGAAGAAAATTCCTAACTTCGGACATCATTATCTAAACTGGGCCTATAAACACTGCCATCCACAACTGTAACTATACCGGCGTCTTAATCACAAATCCGCCATTGCCACTACCCAGCCAGATGATTATTATTACACATTTACACTACCACAATCTAACGATTCTAACCAATATGTTCATATTTCACACAAAACGGCCCCAAAATCCAACAACCATTGCAGTTGCGTATTTCAAGCACCAAGAAATCTGTTTCATTCCTCTGTGATAGATGCATAAAATCACACCATCCAGGCTAATGCCCGCACCCTTCCAGTATCTAAAAACAAGCCACGCCAATTCCGCACAATTTCAACAACATCAAACATCCATTGTCCACAACATCAACACAAGAACTTTATATATATATGTAATTGGCACAACAAGATCAGCAGCATCAAACACGAAAACCCTACTCTTTCCTCAATCCATCACCAACCGACACACTAATCACCAAACCAAAAACAATTATTAAATAAAAAAAAATTAAAAAAAAAAAACCTGTAAAGTTCTTCGAAACTGAGACCGCTGGCGTTGTGGTTGTAAATCTCGTGGATCGCGTGCTCGAGCACCTGCCACGTCTTCTCGGCGTACTTGGGGTCGACCTCCACCCGGTGCTTGAAGGCCTCGATCTTGAACGTCCTCTTCCTCTGGCTACTCATCCTCCCCGCCCAACTCACAACCAAGCACCGGCACCGCCGAATCGGCGCCGAAATCGGCCGATCGAGTGCGATTGAAATCGGACACCAGGCGATTGGGGGCGAAGAATCGGATATGGTGGCGGGTTTGGGATCGGACGAGGAGAATTGGAAACCCTGGAGGCGAAGAAACGATGTTTGGGGCGAACGAAGAGGGAAGGATGAACCCAGGAAATCACTTTCTTTTTCTTTTGCCCAATTTGTGATTAGGGTTCATGTTCCTGAGCTGGATGGTGACTGGTGATTGGTTATCAGGGTAATTATTATTATGTAATTATTGGCTGGTAATAATGTTTTTTATCGATTGAAATTGATAATCTTAGTACCTTTCTTATAATTCCTAAAATTTAGAATTTTCTATATTATACGCGCGGTCGAAATGCCTAATTTAAACTACTAAGATTATTGATAACAACCTCGTGAAACATCATAATTATTAGATTTAAAGATGAGTATTTAGCCCCAATCAAATGGTTTGATTGGATCTAATTCTTCTAATTTCAGTTTTCGTTTGCCTCGATTCAATAACGAGGGTTTATTTTAGTCGGAAAAAAAAAGTGATAAAATCGGCCCTACTTATCAACTATTGTGTGCTAAATAACTAGGGCGTGGGAGAACATAATTTAGTTTAATTGGAAAGTGAATCAACTAGACTAAATCAAAATATTAGTACAATTCATCCCTTATAATTTGGATTCATGTTCACAACCAAAGTAGAGACATTGATGATACAACCCCTTCTTGTGATCCTATCGGGTGCATCAGATGTTTGCTTATCCGGTTGATATTTGATTTGAGAGTAATTTTATGTGTAAGGCTATTAGGGTTAGGGTTAGGGTTATAGTGAGTGTTCTACCCGAACAGAATAACTAATTGAGCGAAGTGTGAATTTTACCAATATGTAAAGTCCACAAACAAGTCTGAGATGATGATGGGGTTGGCATCGACAAGTAAGTCCACGAGCATTTGTGATCAGGGTTCACATTGACAAGTCCGAGTTGGAGATAGTACATATACATGCCCCTTCTCGTTGTCGGTAGGCATATAACAAATCAACCCTACTTGGCTTGTTAAATATTGGTTTTCGAAGTAATTTTGTGTACGAAATGATAGTGGGACAGTATAGGTTTTGATCATGCCATTTGTTATTCTCAAATTGTTTGATAAATTGGTTGAGGTTTCATAATCTAATATATATA
>JAVDBV010003938.1:0-21679 GCA_032619315.1 Piper longum | reverse complement strand
TGGATGGGCTGCGGCCACGCCGGAGAACAAAGATTCGAACTTTTCCGGCGAGGAAAGCTCGAATCTTTGAGAGCTCAGGGGTGGTGATGGGGGTAGCGCCTGGTGGCGGGTAAATGTTAGATTTCCGCCGCGTGGATTTAATATTGTTTTTCATTTTTTTTGTCATAAATAAATAAAAAAATTTATATTATTATTATTATTATTATTTATTCATTTAAAAATAAACAAATAATAAAAAACAATATCAAACACCACAAAGAATAATAATTATTATCATTTTTTATGCTTATTTGAAAAAACAACTCCACAAATATTTTCTCTTTGAATACTCATAAAACGAATTCATTATTATTCTTTTTTGCTTATTTGAAAAACAAAGTCTACAAGTTTTTTGACTTGTAATACTCATTAAACAAATATTTTGACTATTTCAATAAATTAAAAATATTGTGATTAGTATTGTTCTACACTTAATTTAGTAAATTTCATGTTTTTTTTCTAAAAAAATGGCATTCATCATCTTGGGATAAAAATCGTAGCTATGATTTAAAATATTTATCAACGATAATGAACTAAAATTACAATCATAATAAGTCTTTCCCCTTCATTATCAAAGTAATTAAATAGATTAAAGTATTTTTTTTATTTAAATCATGTTGGGTTTCAGGCAAATAGCAAGTACCTAATTAAAAAAGAAAAAAAACGAGTAACTAAAAAATTAAAATTGATATTATATGATCTAGATATAGGATATTCTTTGAATAATTATGAGCATTGGAATTAGTTGAACAAAATAACCATATCCCTAAAAGGAAACAAATCTGTAATTCTTTGCTAGGAATAGAATTGAAAACTCCTTATAATAAGCATCTTCTTAACACATTCTTTGTCCACTTGACCGAGTTATATTCTACATATATCATACTGGCCATGCATCTACCTCCCCAACTTTCATGGTCAATGTATGAGCTCACATTAGTTTCTCCAAACTTGGTCCAACAAATCAGATTGGTCTCCTCCACAAAAGATGTTCCAAATGTGTGGCCTCAAACTTGTCCCTATTCATGCCAAATTGGAACATTGTATGGCCTATATACGTTTCACAGTTTTCTTTTTAGTTTGGAATTGTACACAAGTTGAGGAAAGGTTCATCTTCAGTCTGCTCAGAGCACCCAGACAACAATGAGATCTGAGTCAGATCAATTTGCCAATTGAGATGCCTATCATGTGACATAGGGCTCTTATCTTCATGAAAGTTTTTGTCTTAAAGAACCGTTGTATCAAATCTCATCAACCCATTATGCCAAAGGGAAAACAAGAGCTCCTGGAGCATAAGATGTTGTCCAAACTTCAAACCTGACTCAGACCCAATTTCAATTGAGGCATAACGATGACAAATTTCCGCATTCAATCTTTACCATCAATCAGAAAAGCTGCAAGAGAGAGAGAGAGAGTGCGTGTGACAAAGTTAAGATGATTGCAAGAACTTCAACCTCTTGCGAAGCTCACAGTGCTATCTTGCTTGACTTAGCACTGAGAACTTGAACTTGAGCTAGCATCCCAATTAGTTGTGGCGGTGGTGGTGGAAATCTAGCTGTGTTCAATTGCAATCAGCAAAGATCAACCTTTGTTACCTGAGTGGGGTGGAAGCGAGAAATGGTGATGCAAAGTAACCGGCAGTGACCCAAGTGCCACAACTGTTTTTGTCTTGAAAGAAGAAAAAGACACAAGTCCAACAACATCACTATCTCCTAGATTTCAGAAATATCTTACATCAGATGTATAATATTAGTTGCGAAAATCATTGGCTCATTGTCCATCCACAATAAATTTTCCATTATAATTTTAAATATCATATCCATTGTCAGATTTCTAATTGACACATAGATATATTTTGTTTAATCGGGTTAAACCGTATTCAATCAAATTTTAAAATTATAATTAAAATATTTTATTAGACATTATAAAGTTTTTTATCATTAATATTTAATTTAATCCTTATTAAAATACTATAGTTTTCAACAAAAAATCAAAATTTGGAAAATTTCAAATTTAAAAATTGGGCATGAATCAAAGATTACGAATACCTAAATTATAACCGAATAATGTGATATGGTAGTTAAAATTATGCTCTCCATTTTTCTTTTTAACATTTCTATACATATTGTATTCAAATCTTCCAAGTAAGCATTCAAGTATTAACACTTACTTTAAATTGATAAATAATTTATTTGCCTCTTTTCTATGAACTCAAATTGTCATTATTCATGGGCACCTTATTCATCTTTGAACAAATGAGGGAATAATCTTCCCTCCGTGTAATCTACATGTATAAAACAGATAATATTAGTGAAAGTATCAGTGTTGGCCTAGTTTACAAGTTGCACGTGTACTCCATAGACTAGTCAGGATAAAACCCAAATATACCATTAGAACTTGTCCATCATCAACAGCTTAAACCCTAAGTACTTGAAGCTTGGCCAGCCATATCATATTCTCAAAGGCGTCTTATTCAAAACCAAAGATTCCAATCTTTAAGCATCTTGTGTATCTTCAACCATTAACAACTCCTAAGAGGACCACTCTCCGACTTCCCGTGGTAATTTTTGGGTTGTCCCTCTTCCGTAAATACATAAAATGATAACTTTATTTTGGGTAAAATTTAATTTTTTTTAGAAAACGCATTTTGCGTTGTGAGAGAGATGAATAATAATGACAGACATTTTTCTTCTTTAGTTTAGGAGAAAAAAAGTCATGAGGGGAGAAAGAAAAATTGTATGGATTAAAAAAAATGAATGTTTTGTTAAAATTCATTTGTAATCATTAACGGTAGTATCGCCAAATTCGTAATCTGTAATATTCTTCAGTTATTATCTTCTATGACTTTATATTGATTTGTAGAAATTACAATAAATTGGTATTTGGGAGTTTGTTCTCATGTGAATATTTTTTATATCAAATTGTGATATAGTGAATTTGATCCGATCATTTGCCCGTTTTTTTTCTCCAAATTTGAGGTTTCCACGTAAAATTGGTTTTATCTATTTTGAAAAGTTTCTTTTTGCCTGTGTCTATTTTGATTGGTACTACTCATCAATAATGTGTTAAAATGGGGAATTAGATATTTGGTTAACCCCAATAAGTGGTATCGAGCCAAGTTGCTTGGTTTGGTTGATGTAAATTTTGGTTAATATTCTTTACCCACTATATGTTCGATGAAATTTCTAAGAGCCTAGTTGCCAAGTGTCAAGAGCATATTGTTGTTGTTGAGTAAAAGAATGTATTAGGCACAAATCATAAAACTCGGAGGTACAAGAAGGGGAGAGAAAGAAAGCCCAAAATGACTGGGCCTCAAAAAGGGCAACACCACAACCCGAAATAGACTAAACATGAACACTTGAAAGGGAGGAGTAAAATAGATAACCAAATGCACAGGCATGAGAAGCAAAAACTCCAGAAAGAGACGAAAGACCTCACGGCCATCGTTCGTTCCTGGGAAATGAAGGGTAACGAACGATGCTTGCTCTTGGTACAGTAATAAAGTAGAAGAAGAAAGATGGGACCTTTCTTAAGGAAGGCAAGGGCGGAGTTGACATCAAGGCTAGATTGAGATAGATAAGTGTGAACATCCTCCACGAAGACTGCAGTTGGGATGCCCCTCCTCTAGAACAATAGTTTACTGAATGAGGAGGTGAGAAGAAAATCAAACAGAAGGGACAAGAGTTGATAAAGGTCTAAATCCATGAAGAATTTGAAGTATTATTATTGTGACAAGACAAGTCATTTCAAGAAAGATTGTTGGAATCTTAAGAAAGATTTGAAAAATAAGGACAACAAGGATCAAAGAGAAAAGAATACTAATGTTGTACATGATGACTTGGTGATTCTTTCTAATTGTGGAAATAATTGTTTAACGGCTAATTGTGATGCTAGTTGGGTAGTTGACTCAGGAGCATTATTGTATGCAACTCCAAGTAGAAATTTCTTTACTACCTATAAACATTCAGATTTAGATATAGTGAAGATAAAAAATAGTGATGCTTCCAAAATTGTGGGACTTGGAGATGTGCATATAGTAACAAACATGGGTTCCAGATTGGTGCTTAAAAATGTAAGACATATTCAAGATTTGAGATGAGTTTCTTGAAAATAAGAGCGCTTGATAATGAAAGATTTAGTTCACAATTCGGACAAGGTGTGTGGAAACTTGTAAAAGGTTCTATTATTACTGTTAAAGGGAAGAAGTGTTGTAATTTGTACAAGACTAAGACAAGTCTAGTTCGAGGGGAGGTTAATATCTCTTCATTTGATTCCACTACTAATCTATGGCACCATTGATTGGGACACATGAGTGAGAAGAGACAACAGACAATGAAGAAGCTAAATCTCCTTCCTAAGGTCAAGGACATCACAATTAGTCATTGTGACCAGTGTTTAGTCAGGAAACAACATAGAACATGCTTTGCAACCACAAGTACAAGGAAATCAGAAGTTTTTAAGTTGGTACACATTGATGTGTGTGGGCCTATAGAGGTAAAATCTCTTAACGATTTTATTTATTTTGTCACCTTTATTGATAATAATACATCTAGAAAGGTGTGGGCTTATGACATGAAAAATAAAATGATATTTTTGGCATCTTTAAGAATTTTCTTGTATTAGTTGAAAGAGAAACCAATAAGCTCTTAAAATTCCTTAGAAATGATAATGGTGGTAAATATTATTCTGTTGAGTTTGATGAATATTGTAGCAAATATGAGATTATGCATGAGAAAATGGTTCCTTATACTCCTTAACATAATGCAGTGGCTGAAAGAATGAGGAGGACCATCTCTGAGAGGATTAGAAGTATGTTGTTTTTAGCTAAGTTGCATAAAAGCTTTTGAGGTGAGGCCATGAGCACAACTAGTTATTTGATCAACTGATCTCCCACATATGCCTTGGACAATGACATACCACAAAGGATTTGGAGTGAAAAAAAGATCAATTATTCTCATTTGAGAGTTTTTAGTTGTAAAGCCTTTGCACATGTGTCCAAGGAACAAAAGGCTAAGCTTGACTTTAGAGCCATGGAATGTATTTTCCTGGGATATGACGATGATAAGTTGGATACAAACTTTGAGATTCTAAGATTAGAAAACTAATTCGTTGTAGAGATGTAGTTTTTCAAGGAGGATCAAACAGTTAAGGACTTTAGCAAAAAAGAAGTTCCTGAAACAAAATCCCAGTAAAGCTTAGAAAAGATAAAAGAACCTTCAACCTCAACTAGAAGTGAGGAGGAGACTCGGGATGACACAGTTATTCCCCCACCTAGTGATGATGAAGTTGAGGACGTGATGTCTGATGATATTTCTAATGAGTTTGTTAATGATGTTGAACAAGAATAGGTAGATTATGATCAAGGGCAGCCAACTAATGTAAGGATATCAGTTCGTGAACCAATTCTGTTAACAAGATATCTATCGTCAGAATATGTGAAAATCACTGAATGTGAAGAACTATAAAATTTCAGTGAGGTAAAAGCTCATATAGAAAAAAAAGTGGTTGAAGGCAATGCAAAATAAGATGAAATCTTTGGATGATAATCATACCTATAAGTTGGTGGATCTTCCTAAGGGGAAAAAAGTATTAAAGAATAAATGGGTCTACAAAATCAAACATGTAAAAAATAACACATAACCAGGGTACAAGGCAAGGTTGATAGTGAAGGACTTTAGACAGAAGAAAGGTATTGATTTCGGTGAAATTTTTTCTCGTGTTGTTAAAATATCTTCTATTAGAATTGTTCTAGTTTTGGCTGTTAGAATTGTTCTAGTTTTGGCTACAAGTTTGGTTTTGAAAGTTGATTAGTTAGACGTGAAGACAGCCTTTCTTCATGGTGATCATGAAGAGACTATATACATGGAGCAACCAGGGGTTTCAAAGTCAGAGGAAAGGAATAGATAGTGTGCAAATTGAAAAAAAGTTTGTATGATTTGAAGCAAACTTATAGATAGTGGTATAAAAAGTTTGATTCTTGTAGGAAAAATAATGGGTACAAGAAGTCTATTTCTGATCACTGTGTGTTCATCAAGAGGTTTAATGATGATGACTTTATTATTCTGCTACTTTATGTGAATGACATGCTGATTATAGGACATGATTGAGCCATGATTGCAAGTTTAAAATTAAAATTGAATAAATCCTTTGCAATAAAGGATTTTGGATCAGTAAAACAAATCTTGGGAATGTCCATTCGGTGTGACAAGGGAGTTAGAAAGTTTTGGGTGTCACAAGAAAAGTGCATAGAAAAGATACTTGAAAAATTCAACATGAAAGATGCAAAGCCGGTTGGAGTTCTACTTGGGGGTTACTTCAAGTTGAAGAAAAATGACTTAAGTGAAACAGAGATGAAGGAAATGATAAATATTCTTTATACTTCTGTTGTTGGTAGTTTGATATGTGCTATGGTTTGTACAAGGCCGGACATAGCATATGCAGTTAGAACGGTTAGCAGACCTTTAATAAATCCGAGCAAAGAACATTGACAAGTAATTAAATAGATAATGAGGTACTTAAGAAATAAATCCAAAATATATTTGTGTTTTGAAAGTGATAAATTTTTATTTGTTGGCTACACCGATGCAAACATGACAGGTGCCTTGGAGACAAAAAAATCAACATCTAGGTTTGTTATTAATTTTGCTAATGGGGTTGTATCTTGGCAGTCTAGGTTGTAAAATTGTGTTGCATTATCCACAACTGAAGCTGAATTTATTGCTACTACAGAAGCTTACAAGGAGAGAATATTGACGAAGATATTTTTTAATAAAATTGGTGTTAAACAGGAGAGAGATATTGTACACTGTGATAGCTAGAGTGCAATTCACCTAAGTAAGAATTCAAGTTTTCATTTAAGGAGCAAACACATTAATATGAGATATCACTGGATAATAGATGTGTTGAAAAATGAATTTCTTGAGTTAACAAAAATCTATACTGAAAGGAATGTCTTAGACATGATGACTAAAGTTGTGTCAAAGGAGAAATATGTTTACTGCAGGAATGGAGCAGACATGGATGGACCTTCCCATGTTGGCTAGAGGTATTTTATGGAGACAAGAAGGGGAGGTTTGTTTGGTTGTCCCTCCTCCATAAATACATGAAATGACAACCATGTTTTGGGCGAAATTTAATTTTTTTTAGAAAATGCGTTTTGCATTGTGAGAGGGATAAAAAGTAACGACAAACATTTTTCTTCTTTGGTTTTAGGTTATTGAGAAAAAGGGTCACGATGGGAGAAATGAAAATTGTGTAAATTAAAGAAAGATAAATGTTTTGTTGAAATTTTCTTATAGTTGTCAATGGTAACATTACCAAGTTGCTAATTTATAATATTCTTCTGTTATTATCTTCAATGACTTTATACCAATTTTGTAAAAATTATAATAAATTGGTATTATGGAGTTTTGTTCTCGTGTGGATATTTTCTGTATTAAGTTGTGATATAGTGAATTTGATCCAGCCATTTGCTCTGTGGTTTTTATTCAAATTTAAGGTTTTACGTAAAATTGGTTTTATTAATTTTGGAAAGTTTCTTTTCGCGTGTGTCTATTTTGATCGATATTTCTCATCAATCTGTTGAGATGAGGATTTAAAAATTTGGTTAATCTCAACAACAATGACCATGAAGAATCGAACCACCGTCATCCATAAATTACAAGTGGAAAAAGAGAATATAATGCAAGGAAGATTATAATCTAATCCTTTCACTATTGTGGAGGGATATTTTGTGGTATGTGCTGTCTAGCATCACGTTCAATCTCTCTTTTTAGCTCCATATAAATAGGAATGAAGAGCTTCTCTGACAACACCACTGACACCAGTAACTTCACCATACAAGCTGCACTTCTACCAATCAAAATGGTGAAGTTCTCTAAGCAGTTTGAAGGGCAGCTGGTACCTGAGTGGAAGGAGGCGTTTGTGGATTATTGGCAGTTGAAGAAAGACCTCAAGAGAATCCTCTCTTCCAAAGTTGAGCATGATACCTCCAATGGTAAACAATATGGCAAGCTGGGCAATTCCATGGCTTCTTGCAAGAAGCTGTCCTTTTGGTTGAGAAAGCTTCCTTTGCATGGCCACGAGCGCAGGGAACATGGAACCATTCAGGCATTTACTTGTTTTTCTCTTCATCTTCCTTTTCTCCCAATCTCTTAAATTTCACAATCACAATTCTATTCCTCTTGCACCCAAGATTTTTTGTAACATAACTCCGACAATACTTGTATATAGTCGGTCTCAAGTCCGATAAAAAAAAGTTAGTAGCCATCGGGATCATGCTTACATTATATCTTCTTTCAACCAACCTGAACTGCGGCACAACAAAAATATTTCTGTCATTCTTTTTTTATTTAAGTTATAACGGATGGGAAATTTTTTTTAAACAGGTATTTTTAATGCAATTTTAATATTAATTTGACTATCTAAAATTTACACGATATTAGAACAAGAACAAAAGACCATTGGTTTGAATGTTAATGTCCACGTGGAAAGCTGGAAGAATTGCTTGCATGTTTAACAACAATAAGATGAACATTAAATAGCTCTTCTTTAACAACTCAGTTAAAGTTAGGTGAAGAATTAACTAAATTTACACCATTTTCTCTACAAAAGTATATCCTTTTCATCTTTGGTGTTCTCTTTTACCCAAGTTTTTATTGGCTCCAAATTACTACCACACATAGTAATGTTTTGAACACTACTACCATCTTTTTTAGCTTCATACTATCCTACTATATATCATAACTTTGAACTTTGAGATCTGATCTTTCACTTCAATTTCTTGCTAAACAGGTTCATAAGAAGTTGGCCTCCTCTGGGAGCAAAGGAGACCTGTATGAGACAGAGCTGCTGGATCAATTTGCAGACACAGATGCAGCCAAAGACTTCTTTGCTCGGTTGGACCTCCAACTCAACAAGGTGAACCAGTTCTACGGGGATAAAGAGAAGGCGTTCTTAGAAAGAGGAGACTCTCTCAAGAAGCAAACAGAGATCCTCATTGCGCTCAGAACAACTCTCCAACAACAAAGGATGAAAACTCATTTCTCTCATGGACCCAAAGATAATGACCCTTCCATTTCCTGCTCCATCTCTTGTGGTACACATGATAAACTCTGCTCACCATGGTTGATGAAAACAGAGCTCTTGCAATGTTGATGTTGTTGGGCTGTTTTGGTTACAGAGGAAGAATCTGTCAAGGATGGGAAAGATGGGATTTCTGAGATGAAGAGAACCGAAGGGGATTGTTTGTGTGAGGAAGAAGTACCCAAGTTGAGGAGAGAAGAGAGCAAGCCAAGGAGCTTCTCAGGGAAGATGATCAACTGCCAGGGGAAGAACTTGAAGATCAACATTCCATTAACCACCCCAACTCGGACCATCTCTGCCGTCACCAACCTGGTGTGGGAGGACTTGGTGAACCAGTCCAAGAAATGTGGATCCCAAGGTGGCAAGCTGAGCATCAACAAGACCAACCTGCACCATGCAGAGAAGATGGTCCGGAAAGCTCTTGTTGAGCTTTACAAGGGACTGGGCTTCCTAAAAACTTATAGAAACTTGAACATGCTTGCTTTTGTCAAGATTTTGAAGAAATTTGATAAGGTGAGATAATACTCCTAGCATGTCAAACTTGCAACGAATTACACCTGTATCATCTCCAATCAATGTTTTCAATTTTTACAGGTTACAGAGAAGCAAGTCCTGCCCATTTATCTGAGAGTAGTGGAGAGCTCATACTTCAACAGCTCAGACAAGGCATGTACATATGAACATCAAAATCAAAATCAAATCTCACAACATGATTACCAAAAAAAAAAGAAAAAAGTTTTGTGATTAATGATCAATTGGGTAATGCAGGTTGTGAAATTAGCAGACGAAGTGGAGGAGCTCTTTGTGAAACACTTTGCCGATGATGACAAGAGGAAGGCCATGAAATACTTGAAACCAACTCAACACAAGGAATCCCATGCAGTCACCTTCTTCATTGGTGAGTTTCCTACTTCCCCAAGTTTATGATTCTCCATGCAAATGTAGTAGGTTAGCATCAAAATCTAGGATATATAATATGCCCACTACTGAAGCAAGAGTACCACTATGAGCAGGTCTGTTCACCGGATGCTTCATTGCTCTCTTTGCTGGTTATATCATCATGGCTCACATTGCTGGGATGTACACTGGCCGCTCAGACTCAATCTATATGGAAACAGTCTATCCTGTTCTAAGGTGGGTTATCTCTATAGAATCAAATTGAAATTGCTTTGTCATTGAAATGATGACAGATCTATGATGGTAATGTTGTTTTTGAATTAAGTGCAGCACGTTTAGCCTATTGTTCTTGCACTTGTTTCTCTATGGCTGCAATGTTTTGCTATGGAGAAAAACAAGAATTAACTATAGCTTTATATTCGAGTTTGCTCCGACCAAAGAGCTCAAGTACAGAGATGTCTTCTTGATGTGCACAACCGGCATGAGCATTGTTGTGGGTGTTATGTTTGTTCATCTCACCCTCACTGCCAAAGGCCATTCTTCTTCTGAAATAAGAGCAATTCCGGGCCTTTTACTGCTGGTATGTACCTCCAACGTCTCCAACACCATTGCCAAAAGAGAGCAGCCTGTGAATTTGATTACTTGGTTTCTTTTTCTAGTTTTTCTTGGTGCTTCTTGTGTGCCCTTTCAACATTCTCTACCATTCAACACGGTACCAGTTCCTCCGGATCTTGAGAAACATAGCTCTGTCTCCACTATACAAGGTAAGCTTCAATTGTTATCAGCATATATAAGATGTTCAAACATCATTTTGATCAATCAATCAAAACTCTTCCAAATATGTGCAGGTTGTGATGGTGGACTTCTTCATGGCCGATCAACTTTGCAGCCAGGTGAACAAATCATTCTCTGATCTCCATGTCTCTATTGTGAGGGAAATTTCACATTTTGATTGTTACACGTTTCTCATCAAACCATGGAACAGGTGCCCATGCTCAGGAGCCTAGAATATGTTGCATGTTATTACATAACTGGGAGCTACAAAACCCAGGACTATGATTTCTGCATGAGAACCAAACATTACAGAGAACTAGCCTATGCAGTTTCCTTCCTTCCCTACTATTGGAGAGCCATGCAGGTAACATATATAGGATCAACTCCTGTCTTTATTAGACTCAACAAATACATGATCAAGTAATGTTCTTATCTGCAAATTTTTGTAGTGTGCTAGGAAATGGTTTGATGAGGGAGAGACAAGCCATCTGATCAATCTGGGTAAGTATGTCTCGGCCATGTTAGCTGCTGGGGCCAAAGTGGTGTATGAGAAGGAGAAGAGTGGTGGATGGTTGGCTCTTGTTGTGGTTGTCTCTAGCACAGCTACTGTGTTCCAATTGTACTGGGACTTTGTCAAGGATTGGGGTTTGCTCCAGATTGGCTCCAGAAACCCCTGGCTTCGCAATGAGTTGATCCTTCGTCAGAAGTTCATTTACTTCCTCTCCATGGTATGCTACAAATAATTTTTCCATCACCTTTATTTGTTGCAAGATATAATGCTTCTAGTTGCCATATGATTTTGAACATTACTGAGCTCAAACGAGAACAATGTTTTGCAGGGTTTAAATCTCATCCTCCGGTTAGCATGGTTACAGACTGTTCTTCATTCAAATTTTGGAAGTGTTGATTATAGAGTGACCGGATTCTTTTTGGCTTCTCTTGAAGTAATTAGACGTGGCCAGTGGAATTTTTACAGGTGAGTGTTCATGGAGGAATAGTTCCTCTTGTTGTCATTCTAGTGCATAATGCTTGCAAGTTGCAAAGAAAAGTTGTGTGGAATGATAATCCTGTGCATTAACACTGATCATGAGAAGAGCTTTTGGATGAAAACAGGTTGGAGAATGAGCATCTGAACAACGCAGGAAAACTCAGGGCTGTGAAGACTGTGCCACTGCCCTTTCATGAAGTGGATGAACAGGACTGCTACCTCTTTTGAGCATCTGTTGTTGATAAATGGTGGAGGCAATTGGAGAATAACTTGATTTTGATGCCAACCAACAAATTTGAGTCACAAACATTATTTGGGTTTCTGAGAGTCCTTTGAATCTTGTAAGGTCTAAAGCCCCTTCTTAGTGACAGAACCCAGAAACAAAATCATAGCTATTTGCACAATGTGCGTGCACAATTGAAAGAAAAACCTTCTACAACTGAAATAAATTCTTTCTGTTCAAAAAATGAAAATCGCTTGTCTTAACTACTGAAAACATCATCAACTGGAACGAAAACAGATCAATCAGCTCGAAAAGATATGCAGCAAAAAATTAAGATTATGCTGTTACCCTAACAAGGAAAACAAACCATCATATCACTCTTCACTAAATTCACTCAAAGTATGAAGAAATCTCAAATTTGTTGAAGCCCTTTCCGGATCTTCTTCTTCATTTTTCTTCCACCTGATACTACTTGGATCTTGAATTACGATCATATAGTTACAAATAACAAAGTTTTGATGGTCGTATGCCTTCTTTGACACCGTATTCTTGTCTCGGCAATGGATGAGCTATTGCAGAGTTGAAGCACTCCATAACTCCTAACGGTGGCAGAAATGCATGGTATATTCTAGTAGTTTAGTTTTCCTTTACCATCAAAGATGTTTGATGGTCTTGGCTTAGGTCTTCTTGTTAGTTACATGAAGATGACGCGGGTATTTAAATAAGGATCATGGTTACCTGTTCTACATACCCTACGAGAGCAATAATTAAAGCGTCAGAGAATTACACAACATCATAGAGTATCAGGGTATCAACGCTAATACCCGGACTTCACATGGGTCTTCAAGTGGTGTGAATCGTAAGCTCCTCCGCCCACATTACTCTTAACACAAATAACTGCAGCCAAATACGCTTCGTGTACTTGACTTAGCTCATCATCATGTTCCAGGACTCTAGGCTTATATACCTTCAAACGATGGTATACATCTAAATCATGCAAAGTTCACATAGTTAGAGCATATGCCCTTCATATAGTCAACCCCAAAATACATAGTCTAAAATAAACAATAAAACATAGGAACTCCTCCACCAATGCCATTGAGTCGTCTGATCCATGCACCTAGGCTGGCCAACACCGGGAACCTCACCTATATATAATAGAAAACCACGTCACTAATCAAATAAATTTAATCACAAGTCCGAATAACTACCTATAAAATAGCAAGTTGGCAAATGGGTATTCTATTACCCACAGAAACTTATGAAACTTCAGAATTACCTCGCACTGGGCGGTAAGCAAATATACTTAAACAAGTGTCGGCGTGCATGTACAGCAAATATCTATATTCATACATGCAACACTTACGCCCTCACACTTCTATATGACACCCGCCAAGGTAATCGAGTGACACAAGAAGCGGTTAAGTTAGTGCCATAAATTCCAAAAATATGATGTGTTGTATAGTACCGTCGTACTTTACACTACCTCAAGGTTTGAAGAAGTGTTAGTGCGGTCCATACATCCCGTACACACTTTTAGTCGTAAAAGCCGTAAACCCTCATATTTATATGTATAAGCTTGGGAGAGGATTTAATACTTAGTTTCTATATCTTAACTTTTGAAAACCATCAAGGGGTTTCAACCTTGAACTTTTATTAAATATATGTAGAAAACACGACTTAATGACTCAACATTAGAGGGATCCAATAGAACACTACCGATGTCGTCCTACGCCTAAAACGCTTTTAAACTCGATATGCAAGGAGTCAAGAAGAGATCAAGTAAAGGAAGAATCCTATGGACCTGGATGAGTAGAGCTCCATATTCTAGTTGATAAGTTCACCTGCGATACCTAGCACGGAGATGGAATCGAATAAGAATCAGGTCACATCGGAATGCAAAACAAGGCAAAGCCTCCCCACAAGCCCAACACTTAACATCACTTAATTATCTTAATTAGGTCTTAAGTGAAGTGATAAACCTTATGAGGTAACTTTATTAAGGTTTTGGTTTTATGTTTAATTAGTGGGCTTTAATCAATTCTATGGTTTTTAATCAAATGGGCTTACCGGATAATTTTTCGGACGGGCCTAACAATTTCCAAATGGGATAAAATTTGGATGAGTTGTTTCTTACACTCTAAGGTTCATAGGTAAATTCTACTATGGTTGGTCCATGAGCCAATCAATGGGAACATGGCTCATTAAGCTTGGCCCTAAGGTGTTGCACCAGTGTTCTTAGGCTACCTAAACGTCAACAAATTGGAAATTCATAAATAAAACTGAGAACCTACCCAAATGTCCAAAAAAACTTTCACAGTGTTACTGAGACATAGGATAAGGTGTGGACCAAGTTCTACTGAAATCCAACACCATTAACCTATTTTAAGGTATTTTACAAAAGGAGTGAAAAAAACTGTTTCACCCCACATCTTTACACTGTCCACCTCATAAACATACCTAGATGATTTATACCCATTCAAAATATTATATATTTCAATTAGATACTTATTGAAGTATCATATATTTTTACAGGATTTTATTAGCTTAATATGGGTGGCTTAAAATATAACTCAATCACAAATCATGATCAGAGTTATAAATAATATAGGAAATATAAGGCATATTTATGGGTGATGTTCATGATTATTTAGTGGTTAGATTAGGCTTAAAATTTTATCAAGAAATCCTAACATCACTATGAACAATATGGAATTCTGTGAATCAACATATTCTACTAGGTCAAAGAGTAAAAAATGGAGAAAAGGGGCTTATGTCAATGCAATGGTGAAAATTGTCACCTCTCCTCACTTTTTACCCTCATACATGCACATTAGAGGTCATTTAATGGAAAAAACACAACAAAAAAGTTGTGGATATACATGTTATGAGTCTAAAAAAATAAGAATTATGCAAATGTAACATCAGAATGCCAAGATATGATTTTTATAACGAAATAGTGCAGATCGGTGACGAATGTGCATTATAAAAAGCATATCTATTTTTATACATAGACAAATACGATACACGAGTACTTAAAATTTTCCTAACAAGATGATCTAAATAATAAAAATATCATAAAATAAAATAAAATAAATGTATAAGATATAAATACCAAAAAATGAGCAAAAGAGGCAGCAAAAACCTGAAACTGATGAAGGAAGACCTAGGGGAGGTCTTTTGAGGCATCCAACCTCAAAACCTACCACCCTAGAAGGTTAGAAACATAGAGGAGGGTGATTGGAGCTCTAAGGATGAAGAAGAAAGCCAATGAGAGGAGAAGAAGGTTGTTGGAGGTGAGGAAGGAAAGATAAATGGTGAAAAGGTGAGGGAAGGGATGGTTTTATAGAAAAAGGGTTGGTGGTTTGGTTATGTCATAGGTATGGGTGTTATACCTAAAGAGGTATGAGTTTGGTAAGGAGGTAGGGGTTGGCTTGGTGATGTCATAGAGGTATGGGCTAGATAAGGAAGTATGGTTGGTTTTGTGATGTCATAGGTGTGGGTGCCATACCCAAAGAGGTATGGGTTGGATAGATAAAGATTTATAGGTTGGGTTAGCTAAAGAGGTATGAGTTAGGTTATCCCAAAACCTAAAAATTTAGGATTTTTATCGCATGTCCCAAAAAGGGTAAGATGGTCTGAAAGTTTATCAAACACACGGCAAACACACAAAAAACATGCGAGGGACACAGTCCTAACATCTAATTATATACGATTAGATTATACCAAACATGAAAAAGCAAGGTGTGCCGCATCCATACAGGTGTACCAAGCACCAAAGGAGGCTAAGGTTGGGTAACTTACACCATACCATATGCGAATCACAGTAAGAAGGGTCAAACCTTACTAACCCAATTCAGGTAACAACCGAATTGACAGTAGAAACCCTCGGGCATACAACCCGGGTTTTACAATATAGGCCTCGAAAGGGATTTATCTAATAGGCCTGAAGGTAACTTATGGTGGATCTTGTTTTCAAAGTCATCCTCAAGAGTTTTCATCTTCGAGGGTTATTAATCACAGAAGTAAAATACGTTTAAATGGCCCATGTTAAGTTGGGTCCAATAAACCAACCACTTAACATGTCTTGCGATCTGGAAATCAAATCGGTAATAGAGTATAGTGATAAAAAAAAACTCAAAAGAGTCCTAACGAACATGTAATTCAAGCTCAAAATGTGACGTCTAATCTATGGCGAGTTCGAATTTTGAAATCTGCATCGAAACCCATTACTAAGTAAAATACTAACTTCTCTATTTGATGTATGCTTATAGTGTGTGCTCACATTATTAATACATCTTAATAAATAAAGAAATACTAAATAAACCTATAACTAAATATCTAGCAAGTAAATCAGACATTATAAAGAAAATAACTAATAAATAAATATATAAATACACTCATCAATAAATAGACAAATAATAAATATATGAAAATAATAATACTCTAATCATAAAGTATTAATATAATTATGCTATTTGATTACACGACTAAACACTGGCAAATATTATATATACTCGTGTTAGTAAATATGTAAACAATTAAATAAATATATACACAATCATTCTATAAATAAATAAATAAATAAATAGTTGATTTTAATTAATCAAGAATAATAATAATATCATAGTTATCCAATATGAAATACGTAATTAAATACAAATAAATAATAGCATACACTCAACAAAAAAATAGATAAATAAATAAATAAAATTTAGTAAAAATAAATAAGATTAATATTAATAAGTAAATATATAAATAGTAATAATAAACAACCACATAAGCATTCATACAAATATATAAATAAAAAGAAATAAACATTAATGAATAAATAAATTAATAAAAACACTAATAACAAACAAAATGTGCTAAATAATATGAATATGCATGTAAACTAATGGTCGGCGGCAATCGTGGCCACGACAGTGGTCATGGATGGTCTCAAAATGAAGATTTCAACGAAGAAAAGCTGTCTAGGTGGCCAGATAGGGTGGAGGTGGCTCGCTCGCATCGAAAAATGGCTCGAACTACGACTCCAGTGGTAACATACTGACAGTAAAAACGTTGTTGCCAGCAACTATTACGGCGTAGCCGGTGGTGATGTGGGGTATGGATTGATAGCTGTTCGTAAGGCGGTCATAGTGGTGCCTGTCTAATAGCCAAAGACTCGCGAGCAGCGCTATAGGTGGAAATCTTCTAAAATCATGGGAAATCTCTAAAATATAACTGGGTGAAGTTAAGGCTGACATGGACGGTTTTCATCTTGCCACTTGGCATGAATATGTGATAAGTTGTGGCCTAGTGGGTGGCCACCTATGGTGTGTGTGTGTGTCTATATATATATATATATATATATATATATTGACGGAAAGCTCGGACGAGACCGTCTAAAGTCAAAACTAATTCGAGTTCTAAATGTGACTCTAAAGGTGGGAATCAAGGGGAAGAAGGCTAAATGAGCCTCGAAACCGTGAATTTAATCTGGGAAAAATCTGCAACTCAAATCAAGCTAGGCCTACAGGGTCAATCCGGTAGTCCAAAATTCCTAAGATGCTGTAAATGAGATACCCTAAAAATCCCAAATAGATGCTAAACACTGCAACGGTCTAGATCTAAGCCTAAAACCCTAACTAAGATATAAAAATTATCTATATAGCTAGTGTATACACTGATAACTCTTACTCTGTTGTAGCCTAAATGAAGCTATCATCTACATATCGAGCATAATCAGCCACCATAACAAGCTCATACGGCCATCTGGGCCCCATACATATCGTCTAAAAACTGGTTTGGCTCAAGCTCACTTGAACCAACTCGAGACCAAACTACATGTGGGCAAAACCCTAACCCAAAGCTAGGGTTTTACAGAGCCTCCGATCTATATGCCTAGGCCCGGCTAACGCCATAGAATCTCACCTACATACATATAGAGAAAAACTTCAATAACAAAATAAGTTTGATTAACTGTCTAAAATAACTACCAGTAAAAAATACTGAGAAACTTAGAAAATTTTAAAAAACCTCATAGAACTGTAACCACAAATAACTTATATTTAATAGGTCAGCACACATGCACGACAAATTCATATTCATAAAGAAAAACTTACGCACTCACATCCTTCATATAGTGCCCGTCATAATACTTACGTGTCAAAGGAATAATTAAGTTAGTGTCACAAATTCCAGAAATGTGTTGCGTTACACAATACCCTCATACATCACAATACCTTAAGGTTTGAAGGAGTACTAATGCGATTTATAATACATGTAGAGATCTCTCATGTTCTTAAAACTATAAACCCTCATACTAATACTTATTAGGCTTCGGTAGGTAGTCGTATAATATGATTTATGGATCTTATTTTTCGAAAAGTATCAAAAGATCTCAATCTTGAAGTTTTATTAAATTTACAAAAAATATGGTTAAATAACTTAACATCAGAGGGATCTGAGGAAACGTTGTCAATGTCGTCCAATATCTAAAACACGATTAAACTTGATACTCAGGGAGTCAAGCAAAAATGAACTAAAATGAGAGTGTTACAAATTTCGATGAGTGAAGCTCTATGTCCTATATTGACAAGTTCATCCTGCATATCCTAGCCCTGAGATGGAATTGAATCAAACTTGGATCATATTGGCACGTACATCGAAGCAAAGCTTTAACACATACACAACACATAAGATACTTAATTAATTATTTAATGGAGTGTTAAATCTCATTAGGTAGCTTAATTAGGGTTTAGGGTTACATGAATATTTAGTTGGAAAAGTCCAATCCTTATGTTTAAATCAAAAGGAATTAGCCAAACAATTTTTCGGACGCACCAAATGGTGTTCAAATGGAATGAAATTTGGACTAGTAGGTTATGACACATTAAGGTTGGGTTAAAAATTTACCGAGTGCTACACCATGGGCTAAAATGGTAAACAAGGTCCACTAATGTCAGGCTAAGGTATTGGGAATAGTATTCCTCAATTGTGCACCAATTTTTCTAATTGTTGTTCGTAGGCCTAGAGACTCCAAATGGGCCTGGGTCAATGGGCATAGGTATCCAATACTGTGATATTGAGCCCAGTAAGTTTCATGTCCAAACTTTAAGGAGTTGGGCTTGAGTGGGCTTAGGAGTAAAAGGTATTGGCCATGTAATTTCTGGAGCTGGGTAGACCTAATGAGCTTAGGAAAATTCTAACTCGAGATCTACCACGAAAAATGCTCCCAAATTTTAATATGATGTTATAGGTACAAAATATAAGGTTTGGGAAACAATTTATACAAATTAATTACTATTTGTCTAGGATTTCGGATTTTACATCCGGAGTTAAGGAACTAGGGATTCACTTTGCATTCTTACACATTCCATAAAATATATCAATCTAACCACCTAAATGATTTTTATTTAGTTCCAAAACTTACCTATTTTTAGTATACAATTATATAGTTCTTATTTATGTTTTACATATTTTATTAACTACTGTTAATTAGCTGACTATGGAGCACAACCTCAGAGCATGGCATAGTAGACATTCATCATAGCAAACACAAAAGCAATTTGGGGTTTTGTTTATGTCATTTAACTGGTTATTTTAATTTGATAAATGTATAGGAGTAATCCAACACATAGATCTACAAACATGAAGAAATTGAACATTAACAGAAACCTACATCATAGCAAAAAAATTGGGGAAATAAGTGGCCACCTCAATGCTACCATCTTTTACCAAGTTTGGCACACCTACAAGCTTATACATGCCATAACAGACAAAGGTATGCACACAAAAGATGTAGATATACCTCAAATGAGTACAACACAATAAAAATCATGCAAAAATAACACCTACAAAATTAGATATAAATTTTATACTAAAACAGTGGAAGCACACAATATCAGGACATTCAAAATACATATCTTTTTTTATACACATGAAAATGTGATAATTATAAATCCTAATACCTCCTAACACAGATATCTACATGGAAACAATGCTAGAAAAATTAAAACAAACAAGAATACAAGCAACAGGAACCAAACATACCCGAAAGAGGTAAAATGTTAGGATCTTTACCTCAACTGGGTCTAGGGGAGGTCTCTTAAGGCTTCCAACCTCAAGACCTACCACCATAGGGGATTTGGCCAAGCTTAAAGAGGTTAGAAAATGTGGAAAAAGGGCTAGAGAAGGAGAGGAGAGGCCAATGGCTAGGGGAAAGGGTCAGAGAGAAAAGAGGCAAAGGGTAGAAAATGAGAGGGATGAGGGGTTTAAATAGAGGAGGGAAAAGGTCCTAGTGTAAGGACACTCTCCCAGAGCCGTTGTGTTGAGCACTGCCATGCTAGACTATGGAAAATTAAAAAACCCGGGCACACAAGTTTGGGTCAATTCTAGGGTGCAAGGGCACTAGCGAAGCGCCTTTATGCCTGGGTAAAAAGAGGGGAATTTTAAATTTTAGGCATAAGGGCCCTTTTCACCAAAACTTGAAACCCTAACCCTGGCAAGGCTGATGCAAGGGCACTGGTAGAGAGCCTTTGTGCCAGGCATAGGAGGTGTGCATTGCGCGCATTTATGGTTTTCACCCTAAAAACGTCGGGGTGACTGCGGGAACCATGTCACTGGTCCCATAGGGGTTAGGATTGATTGGAAAGGGGTTACAAACACGAAACAACACACTCTAGACTCACGAGAGGCATAATCTTAATATCTAATTAGAATCAACTCGATTGGATCAAAAATAAAAAGATCGAGCAACATCCAACGGGGATACCAAAGCCAAAGGATGATAAGGTCAAGTAAATACATACTATAAGATACGCGAATCACGGTAAGAAAGATAGAACTCGATTCAGGTATCAACCGAACTAACTCAAAAATCCTCAGGCAAATGGCCTGAGTTTTACAGTACAGATTTTTGGATTTGGATCGGATTCATACATAGCCATATCCGATCCCTATTGGACTCGAACTCATCCCTAGTTACACAAAAAATAACAACTCATCAATAATAGTTATATACATTGTTCAATTAACCCCATCAAGCCCCAGTACTTAAGTCAATTATCTTTTTTTCCAGATTACTAATTGCTGATTGCTTTCGTAGCTATTCAGTCCTTTACCTTTTATAAGTTTTCTCTATTTTGTTTTCGGTTGAATGGATAGTGGAAGAGGCCATGAGCAGGTTTTCAAGCATTTTGTGTTTTCCCTACTTGGATTGCGAGCAATGTATGTAGTTTGCTTTTAGCGTCGCATCATTGGCCAACACCAATATTTGTATGTCATAATAGACATCATAATAAGTTCCTTAAAGGGGGAGATAATAATATATTTTTATCTACAAACTTTACTAATAAATTAAATAATGTAGACCCATCCTTAGGGATGTGAATTTAATAAGTTGAGTCGAGTTCACCTATTATTTATTTCGAGTTCAAATAAAGCTAAAAATGACTAGCCGAGTCGACACAGAAGAGTTCGAGCATTATTCATATATATTTTCATATCTAAGACGTGAAATAAAATTAATTATAAAAACTTAAATATTTCAATTTTGATTTATTTACGCGCCAACCCGGAAGGAAGGAAATGTGATCGGACGACGATGCAGAAGTGCCAACATGATAGATGGATATGGAGTGGCAAGGATAGACTCGAGACGCTCTTGGTGACGCGCCCGTCGTTGATCT